>OY740767.1:98888735-99090607 GCA_963513935.1 Aphrophora alni
TTTTTTTTCCCCTTCCTTCTTTTCTCATTACTGTTGAGACCGATAGTTCTTGGTGGAACTAGTTCATTGGTGGTTCCATGTTTAAAGATAATAAAACACAATTTTTTATTATGTAATATCCACTTTTTATTAGTCTAGCCGACCATTGGTTTCGTCTGCTAAGACATTGACGAGGCTGTATTACAAACTGAAGAAAAATGAAAAAAACAGAGAACCTCAAAACTAGAGTGTGGGAGTTAGGATGTAATGAATGGAAGGTTGGGGAAATACCCGGCCTGGGCAATGACCATAGGAACAATACATACTGGGAAAACCAGTTAATTGTTCTAAGTACAAATAACTTTTAAAGGTTTTACTAATGGAGAGTTATACAAATCTAACTGGTATTTAAAACTAAATTAGGATTACAGTATCTTATTTTTTTAACTTCTAAGCTCTCCAATGCCAATTTTTTACATTTATTATCAAAATGTAATATTTTAAAATCTACACTCGAATTAAAATCAGACACTTGATGTACGCTTAAATGGTTTGGAAAACTGGAATCTTCACATTCTAACTGCCAACTTCTTTCATGTTCACTTAATCTAGATTTAAAATTACGTCCTGTTTGACCTACATAACATGAATTACATATTTTGCAAGTTATCTTATATACACCACTTCTCAACATTTTGTTAATTTTATCTTTAGAATTATTTTAAATTTTACCCTACCTAAACTATTACTGCAATAAAATGCCGGCCTACACTCTGTTTCTCTGTTTAAAATATTTCCAACTTTTTGGCTAACATTTCCTAGATAGTTAACTTTCCACCATTTATCGCAATTTTTAACTGAAGTTGGTAAATAAGTTGCCTTGCACTCATCTTAAGTTTTTTCTTTAGCATTTTATTAATAATAATAACGTCATATTCAATATTAATAGCTATTTGTTTAATAAGTTGCATTAAACAAATAGCTATTGTTTTGTGTAATTACTTTAAATTTATTTTGAGGATCATTAAATGGTTCTTTATATGTATGAGGGTAATTTTTGATTTTAAATTTAGGATATATTTAGTAATTTGAGTTAGTTTCAGAGTTAATTTTTCTTTGGAAGAGGGGGCATCAAACAGTTTTGATCTTCCTTTGAAATGTTCTACAGTAGATGATTTTGTTTTTGAGTTTAAAGTTGTGCAAGATAAATACGTTGATTCATATGCAAGTATATGGTATTGAAGTGTTCATTTAATTATAGGTCTTGCTTCAAGGCTGTATAGTCACTGCAGTTTTTCAACAAAAGAACAAATGACAAAGATCTTATTGTGCATGTTTGGGAGAGCAGCATTCGAATAGATGGAGTTGTATTTTTGATTCTATTCCAGTTGCCTAACAGCACCTAACACTTCCTAACCTAACTATAAATATGGCTTAAAGAACGGAACCTTATATTACACAAATTCTTTATTTGTACCATAGCCATAAATTTCTCAGTGCCATAATATTTTCTTTAGAATCTACAATTTTTGTTGTTCACTGCAAAGAGGCTATTCTAAGTACAGTATCCTTAATAAAATACAATTAATAACATTCTAAATTTTGTTTGCTAACCTTTTACGGAAATAAATTATAACATTTGACATCAGAAAAGTTTTTTGTACTAAAATGACCAAACAAATGTTAACAAAACGGCAACTAAGATTAACATATTATGAACAATAGGCTACTGTCTTAATATTTGTCCATTGTACCACCAAATTCTTTCTTAGTCAAATATTTACGGTATTATTTTTATATTAATTACCCCTGTAAGAAATTGTATTTAGTGTGTGTACCCTGCTCCTAAACTCAAACTGTTGATTACACAGATAATAAATATTTCACATTAAATATGGGTAAAATAATGCAATAATACTTTGCAAATTTCTAAATCCTAAACAGTAGTTTTACTTGGATACTACAGATATTGACAAGTGAAAACAGGTAAAAATATACATATATCAAGAATTAGCTGTTTATTGCTTACTTTTTTCTTGTTAGAAAGAAATCCTACCCTGATGTCATGTTCGCTACTTGTATATTTATGTTAAAATAAGAAGAATATTTCCAATTGCTATGGCTTTTATTTTTACAACCTGTGATTATTGATAACTTCTACCCAAATTGTTTTTGTTGCCCACATTTTTATACCGCTATAAAAATATAAATTAAAATTTCTAATTTAATATGAAATACTTTTGTTTAGCATAATATACTTTCAGAAAAATAAATGAAAGGTATACTATTATTAGAGATATGAAACTACTAAAATGAAGTAAACAGGTGATCTTTGGTTAGATTCTTTCTTATTGACAAAATAATACCACTTAGAATGCATGAAGTTTTGTGTATTCACATTTTAGATATTTGTGCATTTTTAGAACATGTCTATGTGAGGTTTTCATTTAGGAGGGAGGGGGTCATGAGGCCACAAGTAGCTTTTTTCTACTGCAACATCAAAAAAATCTATTGTGGGTAATTGTGCAATCGATTTGCCCTGAATTTTAGTTAAGAAAATCGTTGAAATCGTTTTCTACCTACCTTATAAAAAAAAGATAACATATTAGGTGTTCCAAGACAGTTTTGAAGTACCAAAATACATTAGTTTAGTAGGAAATAAGAAATAAAAGTACAACCAAAATAAATATATTTAGCCACTTAGCCAGACCTAATAAAAACGAATATATATAGTCACTTAACCAGACCTAATAAATTCTTTTTACCATGACAAATATATGTTTTAATAATAAAGAGCGAGCGATGACACATTCACTAACCAGACGAACGTAGTCAGAAATATTAACATAGGGATTCGTAATCAGAGCTGGATTTTCATTCGTAATAAACCAACCAGACCTGGATTTTGTAAGTTACTTTTATATTACTTATTTTATACTTGAATAATGGATTTTGTTCAAGTATAAAATCCATACTTCAAAAGTGTCTTGCGACACCTAATATGATGTCATTTTTCCAAAATAAAGTAGGTAATAAATGATTTTCACGATTTTCTTATATAAATTTCAGAGCAAGGTAGATTGCATAATTACCTCTATTGTGGAATGATGTGACTAAATTTGTTGTCCTTTACGGAAATTTCCTACACAACAAATATAATCTAAGTTAATAACATTTTTATTTACGTAATAAAACTTTTTCATATTTAAATAATTATTATAATATTTAAATAAAAGTAAGTTAACTTGACCTAACAAATCATAGATGCTAAATATCCGTTTTTTAGTTTATTAACCTCACATACTGACATGTCTAAAAATATACTCTGCAGATGAACAAAATTTCTAACAAAAATCTTGTTTTTTAGTAATTAATTGAAACTGCTATAATGTTTTATATTTATATAACATTTAGGCATTATTAGTGTAATTTTTATAGTCAGTAAATTCTCATTATTTTTTGTTAGTAATATAAATAATATAGTTTATTTATTTTAAAATCATTTACAGAATGGTGTGTAGAAAACTTTTTAATTTACAATTTAATTTTAGGGTTCTGATGATCCAAACAAATATATTGATGTAACAACGAAAGAAATAAGTCGCAACTTGAAGTATGACGAACTGTTTGCTCCAGATGTTGGACCTGAAAATCCTTTTCTTACTCAACAGCAAAAAGCAAAGAAGAACATGTTATCAGGATTTGTAGAACAAGCACATATTAGTGAATTTCAGTTTGAAAATCAAAGACGAACATTTAGCAGTTATGGTATGTTAAAGATAAAATCATATCAGATTATGTATATTTTAAGTTATGTGTAAAGAGTTTTCAGAAAATATAGTTATGTAATTGTAGGTACAATAATTATTTACTATATTATAAATGTTTTTATAACTACAAATTTTGGTATTTCTGAAAAATACATTTTTTAAATAGAATTATTGAATTAATTTCTATCATACATATCAACTTAAACACTACAAAACACAATGGGGAAAGGGGGTGTACAATGACTGAACTGACATTTTTGGTGGCGATTAATATTTTCATTAGTTTTTATTTGGTTTTGGAGATGGGTGAGTGAGAAAGTTTGTGCAATGTTCTGCACCATTTATTAATTAATATTTTTTTTTGCAGCAACAAAATTTGATGTAAATATTATTGGTGAATATTTATGATTATTTTTAATTAATTCTAATTCAATTTTCCATTTTTGATTCCACCTTCAATTTCACTGATTATATTTCATTGATTTGAATAGAAGTCCTTTGTAAAATTAGTAAATTTTAAATTATTCGTTAAATCTCTTTATCAGAAAGTACATGACTATCAAATTTCACTTTGCTCACTTTTGTGTCCATCTCACATGAACGTATACATTTTTAGTTAATCCGTTTTCCAGTCTTGAAGTAATACATAGCAGTTGTTTTCCCACTCTATTTTCACTGTTGTTACTTTCTATTTTCACATTTACCTCTGAATGGATTGACCTGCCCTTTACACCAGTTTTTCTAATTTTTAGTCAGTGAAACTGTCATTTTGTATATGCTATGTCAAGTCTTTAACCTAAATTATTTTCATGAAAACTTGTACTAGTTTTAGATATTTACATATTTTAACGGATAGTTTATAGATGTAGCAAATTTATGGGTGAATCACTCTTCTAAGTTTATATACAACATTCAAAGTTTAAAATAAAAAACTTCATAAATTTAGGTTCAGACAGATTCATAAAAAATCATTCATTATTTCATTATTATTCCCTACCACTATGTACTGTATATATAATGTACCACTAATTAATTATATGCTAATATAATTTATTATTATATGATAATATATATTATTTTAAATAAATATATATCATTCTATTCTAATGTTTTTTTTATAGGTTATGCATTGGATCCTACTGTAGATGGAGGAGCAAAAGAAGGTAAAGCTGTGGTCGGTGCATTAGATACATCAAATGATACTGAGGGGAAAACTGTGTTTGAATCTTCTGCAAAAAGACCTTTAGATAAAAGGAAAAGAAAAAAGAATGATGACCCAACAGATATTGAGGGCTTCTTAGGACCTTGGGGAGGATATAAAGATGAGCAGAGGGTTATGAAACCAAATGAGGTAATGCTACCTTTATTTAGCAATCTCAATATGCAGGGAAGGAAAAATAAAGAATTAAAAAATATCTGATAAAGAGTTTTCATTAAAAAATTACTTTGTCATGATTTTAAAATATTTAGTACTTGTTTATAATATACCAAAATATATTACTAATAAATATTCTTATATTTCACATTAATTTATCTATAAATAACAAAATTAAAATGTTTATTCTTCTCTGAAGTATGTACCCATTGTAAGCGCATATCTTGTCAGCAAGTAAAATTTTAAAAACAAAAGTAAATGATCATTCTCATTCTCCCTATATCTACCACATGGTGGTGGTGTCATATATATCCTTACTTATTATGGTGAGATATCTGTTTAGGAGTCACTGCTTACATGCCTTTCACTATTCTTAAGGTTTGCTATTTTCATTTTCACAGAATATTCTTCCTCTACTTTATCTAGCCCACTCACCTGTTTCCTTGTCTGTCTACAGTCTGTTCTAGGATTCTACCTACCCTGCTGTTCTATCTGAGCCCAATTCAGTAGTGTCCCATTATGTAGCTACTATATAATCATCACCCAGGAACGATCTATCCTCTTGATTATTGCTCCTAGTTTTGCCAACTCACATGTATTCTTATTCTACATCAGAGTACTACTGAGTCCATACCAAACTTATCCTTTTCTTCTTGTCAATATGTTATATGCTTCTTTCCACTCTTCCACAATCATTCTTCTTACTCTAGTTGCAGATAAAGCTTTCAAGACAGTCGGACTATCATAGCAAAGGATACTGTATCATAGCACTGGCTTATTTCACGTGTTCTGTTTAGCCATAAACGCTAAAGCCTTATCAACCTGTGATCCTCTACTAGAAATACATTATGCGGAATGTGTTTATCAGTTCCTGATTTGTCATATAAAGTCTGTTCCAGTTTGTTTTTGTCCTTAAGCCTGGAACCATCTCATGTGTTTAACAAACCAATATATCTTATTTTACTTCCTGTGGAATTATCACTTCAGATAGATAGCTGGTCAAATATATACATAACTAAAATTTGATCTACTCGTTCCATTATGATTTTCAGATTTGAAGCGATATGGACCATTTACAGTAATTGAAATTCTACTTTTAAAAGTACATCTACAACTCCATTTTTAAAATTTAATAAACTATAATTAAAAATTTAGGTGTCACCATAGTTAAATATTAGTTGACATGTATTAATTGACTAATATTAGTATTAGTTGACTTGTATTAGTTGTATGTAGTACTAGTTGAGATCATGTTCTCTGATTAAAGGATCAAAGCTGTACATTTCCCTCTCGTACTAATAATTGCTCACTCACATTTAGTCTATCAGATATAATGTATGGGCAATGAGTGAGGGGGTGGGTGGGGGGGGGGAGAATTTATAAAATGTAAATTTAATGCTAAACAAATAAAATGAAAACAAACAAAATTTGTGTTTTGGAAATAGATAATTTCTTTATGTAAATTCATTTACTGCTTCAATAATAGATGGAGGCTGAAGAACTGGAAGAATATTTAGCAAAGAAACAAAAGCGAGGGAAACAAACTGATGACAAACCTCTGGAAGAGAAGACTGTGCTACATAGTAAGTTGAATTGAGTTTATTGTTGCAATAATACTGTATTTCTATTTGAAATATCTTGTATAAGGTTTTACTTTAATGACGATCATCTACTTAGATATAGTATTATTACAAGTACAGTCAACTCTCGATTAACCGTAATCGGATCAACCGCGTTGCGGCTTAACCGCGATACCGCGATGACTGATTATTTTCAGAAACAGTAAAGTTAGACTAAGCCTATTCGAAATATGTTTTTTTTACTTTTGCAGTACAGTAATTTAAATATTTTCCCGTGAAGTAGTTTTAAAAAAAGTGTGTTTATTTTGTGTGTGTAAATAATTTGTTTAATTTTTGTGTATGATAATAATAATAATGCTCGTTTTACTGCAGTTTATGAGGTATGTATGTTAATAAAACTCATTTAACCTGTTTATTTTAAAATTTACTATTGTTTTTACCGTTTTGCGGGTTAACCGCGATTTTACTTATCCGGGAAGCCTTAACCCTATATTATCCCGGATAATCGAGAGTTGAGTGTACCTTTACATCATGTTATGTCTCTCCATTTTTCTCTTTCTCAAAATAGGAGGAAGGCTCAAAATGGAGGTAAATTTTTGACTAATCAACTTATTTACTTATTTCAAGCCCACTCTTATTTCTACTTTAGAATCAATCTTCCAATTCTGGGTTAACGCTAAGGAATTTATACTTCTAGAACTTAACAAAGCTTATTTGAAAATCCTGTTCAATTAATAGTTCCAAAATATACCAGTTTTATAGTCCCCATACGTCAATTTAAATTTAAATACCTCCTTTTTAGATGTGATATGGATCTCACCAAGCTAATAGAAATCATGTTTTGTGAATATTAAATAAAAATTTTTAGTTGACTATTTTGATGATGGTATCTGTATTTTTCTGATGACACATTCAACTAAGATGGAGACTTAAATCAAAGCTTAATCAGACTTAAAGACACCATTACTGTTAATCTTGAAAAGCTTACTATAGAATCCAGTTTAAAAAAAAATCTGTGATTATACCCAGATAAAATTTAACTCATTTTTTTTAGGAACTTCAAAGAGGTAACAACAATTTTAGGTTTGGCTGCCGTCAGATCCTACTTTATTTAGAACTTTGCATTTATTGCATGTTAATCATTTGAATAACAAAGCATTAAATTTGTGTGGAATCCCAGACAATAATAATGTTTTAAGACTGAAGAAGGCTTCAGTCATTAATCTTATCCAAAGAATACTCAATTTTCCGAATTTTTTATTGTTTATTATAGAATGCTTAACCCTAGAACGGATAACGCACCCATATCACACCCAGGCTCTGTCCAATACTTAGGCACCGTGTCTATAAAACACGTATTTTGCAATTCAACGTTACACCCACTTAAAATTGTCCGATTGCAATAAATAAAATACCGTTGGAAAGCTAATGTTCCGTAGATGCATAATCATGCAAAAAAATACCACAAAACGTTATAAATAATATTCCAAAAATTGGTGAAGTTCGCATATTTTTGATGCGTAAAATCGTAGATTTGAACTCTGCGCCTATTCGTTAGCGCGACGCCATTTTTCCCGATATCATTACAACTCTGTTTTTCTGTCATTTATTTCAACTAAAACACTGTTCTATAGATCACATGTTTCTCTTTTCAACCGTAGATTACAAATTTTTCTGCGTCTCATAGATCCAGAGATATTCCTACTTGAACGTAGAACAAACTTGACGAGACGAAATTTGGTTGGCATTAGGTTTGCATTTCTCTTTGGTTTCTAATATTATATTTCTTATATTTCTTTACACTAAGTTGTAGGGGAAATTCCATTCTATAAGTTGGTACCACTCGACATAGGGCAAAAACTTACTAAGAGGCTTGTTTTTTATCTCGAAATGTAGCAAATCTGTGACGTAAATACTATAATATTAGGCGTAGCACCTATTGGTTTTGGGATTAGATTTTTGTTATTTTGAAGGTTTGTGTATACAAATTGTATATAAATTGTGTATACAAGTTACAATATATGTGTTTTTATATCTAAAGCTTATGTTTTTGAGTGATAGTTTGGTTTTTGAACGTTCTTATTTGCGATAACCTAGGCCGGTAAACGTAAGTTTAGGCTATATGCAAATTGTCTTATATATAGTGTTTTATATGATTATAAAAGTGAATATGTGTGTTATTCTTTGTAAAGTATATATTTTCTTAGTTAAATCTAAAGGTTTTGTCTTTGATCTATCTTCAAATTGGTACTAGTGAGTCTAAGTTGTGGAGGTTACAAACCTAACCTCACTTGTAAAAGTTACCTTTTTAGGGAAAATCGGTATTTTTATTTAGAAAATGTAACATATTATTATTTTTTCCCCCTAAATATATTCACAAATATATGAAAAATCTCAAGAAATGGTTGAAAAAAATCCTAAAAATCTATTAGTATGTTATTCATTACCATTTTTGTGAAATTTCTGCTCAATTACTCTTCGATTTTTTGGTATTTGACCAAAAAACACCAAATGTGATACATCTAACTTTTTTTTTCACTACACACCTACATTCTATGCACCTTTCTGAACATAATGAGATATAGAACTTTTGTATAAGATAAATATTACTATTTTTAGTGATTTTTTGAAAAAAAAGAGATCATTTTACATTTTTTCGTAAACTATTTTTTGTTTTTTTGATAATATAACAAATTTTATTTTTTTCCCCCTAAATATATTCAAAAATATTACACAAAACTTTTGTACATCTTAGAAAAAGGTAGTAAGCTATTGATTTTGGAATATACAGGTTTTTCCTGAAAATTGGTAACTTCGTTTTTGACATGTAACATACTTACTCCAAAACCGTTTCAAAAAATTTTTTTTTTATTGCATAGATGGATTCTATGCATCTTTCTGAGAAAAATGATATCTTATAAGTTAGGTTTTGTATAGAAATAATATATTTAATTAATTTTTTAACAAACGAAGAAATTTAACATGCGACCATTGGAGGGTTAAGGCATGACTATAGGAGAAGGTTTTTTGGAAGATTATAATGATAATTAATGTTTGTTATTTTATCTCCATGCTATTGAACAAGTACATGCTCAAATAATCCACCATGTATTTAAGAATTCCAAGGATTCTCCTCTGTCTTGATTATTTAATCACTTATGACAAATTGGCAAAGGATCCTGGTAGATTGAGCTATTATATATGTGTGTATTATAATTTTTGCCCACTTTTCATTCAATTTAGTTCATTTTTGATGTTTCTTAACTCTCGTTCTGGCATGCGACACGAAAGTGTTGATGACAGGCCGAGCCTAGTACAGACAACAGTAAAAAACTCTGATTTTGCAACTCGACACTAGGCCTACTCAAATTCATCCTACCGAAATAATTTTTATACCATTGTAAAGCTGACGTTTTGTAGATGCATATACATATAATCAAAAGTTCATAAAACGCTATAAAATATTTAATTAATTGGTAAAGTTTGGTGTGTTTTAGTCGTAAAAATGGTGACTCATCAACTGCACAGTACAAAGAAAATATTGCATCCTACTTTGCCTAAATGTCAGAAACTGATATTTGGTTCAAATAAATGTAAAATTGTACTGTTTTTAGTACAAATCTTTACCTATCTAACAGAGTTTACCACATGTTTCTAACTCATATAGTTTTGAATCTATAAATTATTTACGAAAAACATTCGTTTTACAGATGTATCAAACAAAAATATAAGTTTTTTTCTTCAACTCAACTTTTAGCCTAATAAATGGAGTCGTAGAGAAATGAATTATACACCATTGAAAAGATCGTGTTTCAAGCTTTCAGAGCTGTGTAACCTGAATTTCATAGAGAGAATAGAAAAAAATATAAATATTTCTCGTAATTCGTCAGTTTCGCCGGCAGGCAGCACCATGTGACGGCCGTCGAAAAAGTGACAAGTTTTATACCTCTTTGTTTTGATTTTTTTTGTAGAAACTTATTGTTGTCCAAAGAGCACAAATTGGCACTATTTTATAGTATTTTTCTTCCTCTTTCAAACTACGTATTCTAAATTATCCTAGCTTTTATAGTTTTTGAGTTATATTATATTTTATGAACCAGTAACCAAAACTCTAAGATTTTTTTCGGATCTGGAATCAGTCCACTAGACGTGAAATATCGATTAGTTATATCTCTCTATGCTCACAGATTTTTATCTCTTTGAATAGAGGAATATCAGACCTTTCCAATGCTATAAACCAATACGTCATAGGCTTACTTGTCTAAAATATATTAACCGCCCTCGGCTTACAAAAATCTGTCAGTAGTTTGGAGTCTTTATGATTTATGACTATTCTTGTGAAAATATTTTCTTATTAGGAGTGTTTTATTGTTATAATTCGTTTATACAAGTTTCAATATATTTGTTATTGTTTCTAAAGGTTATTTTTTTGAGTGAAGTTCTAGTTTTTGAATGATTTATATTTGGCCTAACCTAAATAAGTTACAAGCCTAGGCCTAAAAGCAAATTTTCTTATATGGAGTGTTTTATTTGATTATACAAGTGTATAAGTGTATTATACAAGTGTTGTTTGATATTGCGGTTGGTTTAACGACTGTGGTAAAAGTGGATGGTTTAGTAATTTAATTTAGATTGGGAAGTAGATAGAAATGAAAAAGAAATGAAATGGTTAATTGACATTAATTGAAATTATTACCAACTAATAAAATGGTTTTTGATTAATTTTGCTGCCACGTTTAGCTAAGAATTAATGTCACAGTACCTTGTAGAGGCGGCGTTCCTTCCTGGTAATGTTCTGTCGTCAAGAATGCCCGTGTGCACACGCGAGAACAGCTGCTCTAAACGCACAAACTAAATACAATTTTAAATCGTAAAAACACATAACAAAACACTTGACTTCTTAATACTAAACATGACAATTGTTTATGAGTCACAATTAATTAAGTTGTTGGCCGAAATGCGTATGTAATAAAAAGAAAAAAAAAAAGGAATTGTATCTGCAGATTTAGGAAGAAACACAGTTACCTGTTTGAGGTTGAAACTTGGACTGATTGATAAGAGACAAAGGATACCCCAAAACAGCTGGAGTTCTCAGAATTCCGGTTGAAACAGTTTCATAAAAATAATATTGGAGCGGAAATTTAAAAACTGTAGATATACTGAACTGTATATACTGAAAGTATATGTGTGTTATTGTTTGTAGAGTTTATTGTTTTAGTGAAATCTAGTGATTTTGTTTTAGGCCTAGGCTTAGATAGTTACAAGTTAGGTTTCCTAACTTTTGTCGATTTCCACTTTTTATGGGAAAAAATTATTATTTTAAATATTTTAAAATTTGATTTTTATTTTATGAATTGTTATTCACATTTATACTAGAAAACGTTTGTAATACTTGAAAAAATGTAAAAAAAAATAAATTCTATGCTCAATTGGACTTTGAAGTGAAATTTAGCCTTCAATTTTTGTGTTTTTTTTATTCTTTGCCATACTGACTCCAAAATTATTTTTCAAACTTTTTTTCATTACACTACTAAATTCTATGAACCTTTCTGAATATAATTATATATAGAAGTTGTGTTTTCCATAAATATTACTATTTTTTGTGAATTTTTGAAAATAAGCCTAACAAAATCCCTTTTTTCGTAAAATATCTTTTTCTTTGAAAATGTAACAAATTTATTTATATTTTTTTCTAAATATATTCACAAATATTACACAAAACTTTTGTATATCTTGGAAAAAGGTGGTAAGCTATTGATTTTGGATGATACAGGTTTTTCTGAAAAATGTTAACATCATTTTTTGACATCTAACAACTTACTCCAAAACCGTTTCATATCATTTTTTTTTTTTTTTTTTTTTTTTTTTACATAGATAAATTCTACGCATCTTTCTGATTAAAATGATATCCTATAAGTTAGGTTTTGTATAAAAATAATATTTTTTATGAATTTTTAAACAAACGAAGAAAATTAACATTGCCAGATCAAGGGTTAATGTCTTTACTTTATGTCCATTAGACTAATGAAGATGGAAAGGTAATACAAACAAAACCCCAATACCATAATCTGACTCAAACCTTCGTAACCTTAGACAGTTCAATAATTTGAACTATGATGAAACAATGCTTGCTCTGACAACTGAGCTGTACTACTCCCCTCAATTTAGTACAAACATTTTTTTTTTAAGATGACTTGAACAATTTTGTTATATTATAAAGTGTTTTAAGTGATTTTTGATAATGTACTACTTTTTTCCTTGTTTACAGTTAAGGATGGAGTAGACTATCAAGGCCGTTCATTTTTGCATCCACCTCAGGATGTAGGATTAAACCTGAAATCAGAAACACCTCCAGATCGTTGCTTTCTACCAAAAACACAAATCCATACATGGCAAGGTCATACAAAGGGTATTTCCGCTATTCGTTGGTTTCCACGAACTGCACATTTATTACTTTCTTGTAGTATGGACTGCAGAGTTAAGGTAAAAAATATTTGTGTATTTTGTATGTTTTGCATTTATTGTAAAGGAAAATGATATAATAAATAAATTTGACGGAAGTAGGATGATTTAAAGACGTGTTTTTAAGATGTGTTTAAATATTTTAAATCTAAAATGCCGAATTGAATGAAAAAGATGTAATTAGTATTTTCTTACATGTAGATTTTAAATGCACTTTTATTATTTTATATTAACAGTTCATTCTTCATATATAAACTTTTATTCAGTTGTTGTTTCTAGTGGTTTCAGGGTTGATTCACATCATTCCTGATCTCGGTTCCCAGTAAAATCCACTTTATTTAATAGTGAAAGGCGATGGTTTTGGTAGTTTATATGAAAAATTAATCCTCAAATAAATTGACATAATGATAATTAATTTGCAGTTGTGGGAAGTATACAAGGAACGTAGATGTGTTAGAACATACTATGGACACAGACAAGCAGTTCGAGACATTTCATTTAATAATCCTGGAACACAATTTCTCTCTGCTGGTAAGATTTTAATTACAATTTTTACCTGTAAATAATTTATTGTATATTAATATTTTCTGATTGATAAGTTATATTTTTAAAATTGGGTTCATGTTATTGATATAATTTTTAGACATTTGCCAGAAAGACATTTATGTGTAGAAAAACAAAAAAGACATGTTTCAAGAGTGATCTACTTAAATTATCAACTGATAAAACCTAAAACATAAAACTAACTCTTAGCACTGTAATGGTTTGAAAATGTTAAGCTAGTAAACAGGGGTAGTTTAGGAAATTCAATATGGGAAGTTATAGTAAATATAAATTATAATTAAAAGTTACATCACCAACAGGCTAACATTTTACTTAAAGACTTGTAAATACAAACTCACTATTTATATATATGAAACATCACTTTAAAAAATATAAAAACACATTTAACCTAGGAGATTGTAAACAAACCAGGTGTAAGTATAAAAAAATCGTCGTAATAATTTGTAAAGGAAAGATATATAATGTGTACATGATTAATTGAATGGGTATAAACTCAAATTAAAGTGACATAATAATAATAATAATAATTTAACCAAAAACTATTAAATATACACTGTAAGAGGGAATAAGGTTATTTGTGTAACAGCAGCCATAATGGGATTTGAACCAATGTTTTTAAATGAACTGAAAGTAGACAAGGAACAGATGGAAGCAATGTGATTGGTTGAAATAGCTTGGATACAGAAAAAAGATTTTAACAATTTAATTCAAGCTGGGTTAATAATTAAAATAATATCATAAAGTAATAAATAAATATGTTTAGTTATAAATTTAAATTGTATAATAATATTAATTATGAAAATTCTGTGTTTTGATTGGAGTAAAATAAAGAGGTGCAACTGAATTCACTGTATGTGCCCCTGTAGTTATGAAAGGTTACCAAATAACCAAATCAATATTAGGAAATGATTAAACGTACACAATTCTCACAAATATATACACTTTATATCAGACGCGTTTCGACGAAAATGTTGTCATCATCAGTGACAGTTACAAAGCCAAATTTTAATTAAATCAGAGAGAGAGGTTACAGCTAAAATTTATAGTATCCAGTAAGGGGTGTGTCTATATTTCATATTCACCAATGACGATGCGATGTTATAAGTAGGAGGGAGAGATGGATGGAAGGAGTTGGAGTGCATCCATGTAGAAGTGACATGATGTGATATTTATAATTAACAAAGTAAAGGTGAAAATGATAACAGAATAATAGAGTCACAATGATGTAAATATCTTAAACCTAAATTTGATATGAAATTCATGTAATGAGATGTTATTAACACGTTAACCGCCACGCCGACCCGATCGGGTCGGCACAGTTTCTGTGGGTAGAGCAATCTGCCGACCCGATTTGTTGTTGTTTTGCTCGACTGCAACACTACAGCACATTCTAGCGGGGACAAGCCGTACTATTTGGACATTGCATATCCTATGTTTAAACGCAGAACACTCGGTTCCCAGTTTAGATTTATTTTATAACTCTCTTTTCGCTGTTGAAAAATGCAAACTTTCGCGGTCCTATCGGGTCGGCACTTTTTTTTTAAAGATAAACCAACTGGTTTCAAGCTGTTAATATGTAAACAATTAATATAATGGTATACATTAGTTATTATAAAAATGTTAGTAACATATTTTGGTTGATGTATTATACCAAATTAACTAATTTTTTAAGAAGGTCAATTAACTACAAATAATAACTACAAATAAGAAGAAAAATCAGTGTATTGCAGTATTATTATGTTACAATACGTAAAGAAAAAACAAAATACAAAATTAGCACACAAGTTTACATGGCATAGTAAAAAGTTTTTCCATAATTTACAATTATTTGTGCAAATTCTTGAAACACTCTTTACACATGTATGGTTTGCCAGGGCACTGTTCACAAAATGTCACTACTTTCTTCAGGTTTTTTGCTTTCTGGCGACCCTCAGATTGTACTAAGTTCTTATAGCACTGTCTGCAGTTTTTTCTGATTCGTCGCTTGTTTTTCCTTCACCTGTGAAGTTTGCTGAATCAGCCAGATAGTGGTGACCTAACATTTTTGCAGGCTCCAGGGTGTCATCTTGAACGTTTAGTAGTGCATAAACAAGTTTCTCCTTAAAAGATGTGATGGAGTGATGTTTCTTTCCTGCTTTTTCTTTGCTATCCAGGCGTTTACTACTGCCGTGCCGAGCAGCATTTCTTCAGCGGCTTTGTGGTACCAGCGCATAGACTTGCACACAGAACTATTGTAAGAAGACATTTGGTCCGATACATCGATACCCATTTTAGCTTTATTATAATCCTGTACCACTAGGGGCTTAAGAATGGGGTCACCTTGTCTCGATTTTTTGCCGGTGTCAGCAAAACCTACAGGATGTTTAGTAGACATCATTCTCACTACTCTTTTATCTAGCCAGCTAGTGTAAACAATGCCGTTTTCATACTCTGGGCAGATCATTTCTCCTTTTCTCAGTTTCTCAACTTCAGGTTTGCATTTTTTGTGAGGAAACCAGGCTCTATTTGCTGTTACTGTCCCGGCAAGATGAGTTTCTCTTCGTAAGAGAATATTTCCAAGATCTACGGAGGTGTAAAAGTTGTCAATGTAGAGAGTGTGGCCCTTATCAAGGTAGTCTTTCATTAGATTTAATACAACAGAGGTTGCCAAAGACAAGTTTTCATGTGAACCTGTATCCTTTCCCATGTACACCATCATCTTGTAGGTGTAACCAGTCGTATCACACATTTTGAACACCTTTATACCATATTTGTGTGCTTTAGCTGTTAAATACTGCCTAAAAATAAGCCTTCCTCTGAAAGGAATCATACTTTCGTCAATTACGACATCCTCCCCAGGTGTTCTCTTTTCTTTGAAAACGTTGTTTAGATGAGATAAAAGGGGTTCAATTTTTGAAAGGCGCCCTTGCTGTTCAATACTTTGGTTATTGTTAAAATACCAAAACCTCAATAACAATTGGAATCGATTTCGGCTTATAATTTTTCCCACAAGACAGTTCTTATACAACACTTTTTGAGACCAGTAGTCAGATATTCGGGGAAGATGAACTAGCCCCATCCACAACACAAGCCCAATGAACTTTTTCATTTCATCGTCATTTGTAGGTCGCCATTTGTGTAACCTACTACTATGTCTCAGCCTTTTTGTGGAAATTACTTGATGTGCATTTCGATTTGTTTCAAGGACCATAAGATTGATTATTTCATCTGTGAGATACTCCCTAAAGTAATGTATAGGCTGAGCGTTTGGTGGGATATTAAAAAAAGTGTTTTGACTTCCTATAAATACTATATTTTTTTGCCTACCCTCAAATTGTTTCCATTTATCCAGTTCCTCTTGTTTCATAACAGCCTTTTCCATTTTAGATCTTATAGCATTGTACCGTTCGCTCAAACTTATGTACCTCTCACCATTTATAGTAACAGGATTGTCAGCAACATCATCAAGTTCATTAGTAACGGCTTCTTCATTTTCATCAATAACGCTATTATTTACACTGCTATTTACACTATTATTTACATTATTGGAGCTAGTATCCACAAAGTTATTTACACTAGGCATACCTTCATCGTCACTAGGACCTACTAAGTCTCCAATGCCATCTTCACTCTCGAAATCACTAGGCACCGCAGATTCATCAGTCGGTAAAAAGTCTGGATCTGAGTCTGTATCATCGGCTTCACTATCCACATTTTCATTCAATACCGACCCGTTATCACTAACATCAGCACTAACTTCCATACGTTCAGGTTCACTCGACAAAGGGAAGTCCAAGAATTTTCGTATATCATCATCGTCCTTTAGTGGTTTATCACTCATTTTAGATAAATAAATAATCTAACTTTAGCACAGAGAGATTAGTGCGTAACCGTAAACAACAAGAATGAAAGAAAAAGGCGCGAAATAACAATATCTGGAAGTATAGAGATGGAGTGGGGAGTGGTAAGTAGAAGGGGTAAGCTTACAGATGCACGAAAAAGGCGCGAAACGGGATGAGAAAGCTTACAGCTGGGCCTCGCACGGCTGCCAACAAAGATCTGAGACGGAAATAAGTTGTGGCCCGATCAGGTCGGCGCCTTCACTTTTAAGCGAACTTGCGACGAAAAATGTATGTGCCGGCCCGATCGGTCCAAAACTAACCTCCAATTTCTCCGCATGAATAATTGAAGAAAGTGTAAATAAATAGCCTTTGTAACAATAAAAAATCGATATCAGCAACAATACACCAATAATTCAAGTTGGCACTATGGGATTTCGTAGGACCCTCTTATGGTGGCAGTTAACGTGTTAACTGCGAGTAGTTTAATATTTCACATTTACATAAGTATAAATTCATAAAATAATGTAACAGAATACATAGCGTAATGACTATTAATAAAAGAAAAGTCTTAAACTAAACGTGATATTTTTTTAAATTTTATTTTTTTATTTTATTTTTATTTATTTATTTTTTTAAGTGCGATAACGACGTATTACTAACAAACCAAATCAGTGCTTATTTTTTAGTGAAAAAAATATATATCAACTCTTAAATGATGGATGCGGGACTCTTAAAATGATCAACAAAGAAAAAAATGATGCTAAATCTGGGATATTAAAAAAATGTTGAATTTTTTTATTTTAAATAAGTTAGAATTTAATAGGGCACATATTAGATTACCAATCTTTATTTTAAATAAGTAATGTGAATGTACCAAAGTTTATAAAGGAAAATTAATATTTGAATTTCATTAAAGATCAAGCAGAACAGTAAGAATTTCCAACGTTAAAATTTGTTGAAGTCAAAGTAACAAATTTTCATCTGATAGGCCTATAATTAAAGCCAATCAGTATAAAAATTTCAATAACTAATTTTATTTATCTAATAGTAAATGGACAGTGTAGAAAATAAGAAACTTTAGTTGAACATTAATTAAATGAATTTAAAATAATAAGAAATTTATTACAGAAGCTTTTAGATCATAAGATATTGTAGTTTATTATTTCATGTTTAACAAATGCCATTGAACCTGAAAACCTGAGATAGAACCATAAATAAATATTAAATTTAAATTTGTAAATAAATAAATGACTTGTAATTAATGAGAATAAATAATATTGTATTGTAAATGTTTGAAGTTGATTGATTTGTTTTTGTTTTTTTAAATTAGATTTTCTGTTGCAATTTTCTTTTATAATTTTGTCGTACAATGTATGGTTATTAAAATTAATTTCTCATCATCAAAGTAAATAATATCTTCATAGCATGTGGCCTCTGTAACAACTATCTTGCCCATCATGCCTAATTTTCATTCTTAGAGAATAATCTTATTTTGTTATAGTTCTTTTTTAGATTTTTGGTTATATTTATTCTAAGAAAAAAAATCAAAATACTTAAATATTTACTTTTGAAAATGAATTAAAATTTTTTTTACCATAAGATAATTTAAAGAAAACTATTAAATAATAATTGTTATAATTCAAAAAAAAAATAATTTTTTAAAAAATAAATGAAATAAAAAATAAACAAATAAAATTAGAGTACTATTATACTAATCTTTTGTTCACGAACATAAGTTTTAGAATAATATGTAATAAATGATATTTTGCTTAGAATATTTGGTGAATATTACAAAGATTAACAAGGAAACACAATTTTGACCAATTGTGTTGGTCACCACCTACATTTATGTTTTATGCTATCCCCTACCGGACAATTTACAAATTATATTTATTTCTATGCTTATAAATATGACCAGCGGAATATTTCATATTTTACGTTTCGCACAAATTAAGTCGGGCTGAATATTCCGTACTTAACATTTAAAGGGTTAGTGGTCCAGGAATCCTAGGGCTATGTTAGGAACTACAACTAGTAACCTAATATAAAGTAAAACATTTTCCATAGTAAGAAATAAAAGGCAAATTAACAAAGTCTGTAGTTTCTTGCCACACAGTATGTATAGTAGTTTTAGTTATTTGGTCAGATCAGACCTAATTTATTAGTCCTGGGTTCTGGGTTCCTCACTTTAAGTTACTAGTTTAATTTCTAACATATTTCCAGGCCCATAGTTTTATTCTTTAGGTCTTTTCATTTGGTAAGGAGAATTCTTGTATACTCTCGAAATATTATTAATTAATTTAAAAATGAGAAATAAAGGGAATAATGTGTACAAATAATATAATTGATAACTATGTGCAAACTTGAATTTTAATATGAACTGAATATAATTTTTTTTTTCTCAAATTCAAACCGATCAAAGATGTATTAACTATTATTATTTTCTTTTTAACAAAATTTAAGTCCTACCTCATCTTTTATTAACAGTATCATTAAATCAGATCAAGTGAAAAATAATCACGCACTAGGGGTATATATACTTTTCCCAATTTTAGTTAGGCTATGGTAGTGGTATGAGCATTAATTTATCTAACCATACTTCAGACGATGCCATCTTAATCTTTATTACAAGTTTGTATTGATGTAAGAATATTCCTTCTCAGTCCCATTCAGTTTCATTTTTGAGAAATTAAAACTATAATAGAATTTTGAAAGTTGATGAAGTTTGTATAAAAAGGATCAAATTAAATTATTTAAGGGATTGTGTCCAAATTAAATTTTTAATCTTTAATATAAGAATAATCTTATGACATAACAATTATGAAAATTAGGAGAAAACATAACATAGGATAATTTTAAAACATATAGTTATTGTATTCATAATGTAATTGATATAATGATATTTTAATTCCTTAGAATAATATTGATAAATACACAGTAAAACAGTAACAGATTTCTTCTGTTACAAAACTATTGCAAATGTTAATATTTCTCCTACATTTCTCTTGTGCAATTTTGTTTGTGTCAGTTTTTAAATTTTCTTTTCTTTAAATAAGCTATTTACGGTATTGTATTATATTTTTATTTGTTGTGGTATGTTTTATTGTGAATTTTGTATTTGTTATAGTGTATAATCTTGCACATGAGAAATAAAATAAATTATTATTATTATATAGGAACTCTTCATTCTGTCTTGTAAATATATTTTTATAGAATGAGAATATAAACTACATTAATATCTTTTTTTTGGGAGTGAAAGATTTGAAAATTCTGTCAGTACACTTATAGATTTGTATACTTCTTTCATGAGACAATCATTGTTATAAACTGTCACGGTGGGTTAAAATTTTTTTCATTGCAATAATGACATGTGTCTGGGATGCTTCTCCTAGTCTCAATCTATATTATATTCATTCTAAGTTTTCTTCTCGGTAGTACTCTATACGACTCCTATTTTAAAATTGTATCAAAAATTTGAATCTTTCTTGTATATCTTATCTTTTTCTTAACCATGTCTTAGTTTTATGTGCACTTTTTCATTTTCATTGAAGTCCAAAAATCAATTAAATAGAAATTGTTAAACTTCTTTCAGCATATGATAGATACATTAAACTTTGGGATACAGAAAGTGGTCAGTGTATTACACGTTTCACTAGCAGGAAAATTCCATACTGTGTCAAATTTCATCCTGATGAAGACAAACAAAGCTTATTTGTAGCTGGTACATCTGATAAGAAAATTATTTGTGTAAGTATAATAATTATGTTAGCTCGTTAATATGTTTGCACTACTCATTTAGGAATTTTATTTGGTAAATTTTGTTGTGTCATAATTTGAATAATAAACATTTAATTTTGAACCTAACGATTGATATTTGTTAGTGATCTGTGGTACCTGAAATTTGGTATATCGGGCATATATTTTAAAGAAAAAGAAATGTGAAAATACATAATCATTTTTAGGTGGGCATTGAATTTGGGCTTAGATGTCAGTATTGTTTGAGTTTAGCAAAGTCAGGATTTTAATCAACAAATAAGTAAAATAAAATAATAGGGGATGGGTCTGGAAGTCTCAGTAGATTTAAGCATTTTAATGTAATTATAGGGCTTGATTCTTGAATCCTAAAAAATCAGTTTCTGTAAGACCTATATTCATGAAAGCCCATCAGAATGTATTCTGGTTCCAATGTATTTCATTAAAATTAAGAGGAATTTTTATTACACATATATATTTTATAGTGTAATAATTATTAGGAAAGAAAATATTTCTAATTAATCATTATATTTGATTATGGTAATAAATTGTAATCAGTGATTATGATGATAATCATCAATAAGTGATTTATAGTTTATCTGTGCCACTAATCCAGTTTTACCATTTAGCATAATAAAAATAATAAAAAATTACTTTCATTAACAGCTATCTTGGGGATTGAGAAAATTTAAATTGCATTGGTTAGGTCAAGGGCAGTTACCCGATTGGGTAAGTTTGTTTAAAACAGCTGTTACACAAGTTTTCTAAACCTCGTAATTGTGTATATTACTATATTCTTGACATTGGCTAGGCCCTAAATGCATCTCTGTATGTAATACAGGGTGATTCACATTAGGTTCCGATCACTTTCTGAGCTGATTCCACTAGCAAAAATAACGAAAAAAGTTCAGATAAACATAGGTCCAGAAATGCTTTGTTTTCGAGTTATCCGCCATTTTGTTTTTTTTTACAAAACGCAATATTTTTTTTTTAATAAAAAAGATATTGAGCTCAAACCTTGTATACCTATACCTAAAAATACCTATTTGTTGCGTAACCGTTTATTACTGTACTAAAAACCAGAACGTTCTTTTGAATATTTTCAAAGAGGCGGCCGTTTCAACTTTTTAATGTCAAATATCTCAAAATCTGCTAACTTTAGAAAAAAAATTAAAAGAGACCAAAAAATTTACTTTGTTAATGGTGAACATAACAGTTTTTTATTTTGTCTGGAGCTCAATGGATAATAAAGATATTGACGAAAAACCAAACACATATCGAGGCTACTTTACTCAGTCCAGGTATTAGTACACGACACCTATTCTGGCGGTTTAGAGTTTCCCAGTCTATGATGTGGAGGACTTTTCGTAGCAACAACATATTTCTTTATCATCATCAAAAAGTGCAAAATCAATCAAAGTTCCTAAGCTCCTCCTCTTTGTTTGGAATATTAAAATTGGTTGAATATGAACTCCCGAATGCTAAGATTAATTTTATTTACTGATGAAGCTTAATTTACTCGAGATGGCATCAATAACCTTCACAACCAACACACTTGGGCAGAAGTCAACCCACACAACACAATGAACGTAATTTTCAATAAAGATTTAGTGTAATTGTATGGTGTGATCTAATTTACAATCATCTAATAGGACAGTTCATTTTTGCAGGACATTTAAATTCAAACATTTATTTGGAATTCCTGTGAGAACAATTTCCACTGCTATTACAAGATGTTCCATTAGCAACAAAGTATTGCATATACTTTCAGCACAACGGAGCGCCTCTCCACTTCTTACCTGCCGTATTAGCATACTTAAACGCGCAATTTCTCGAGCGATGGTTTGGCCGCGGTGGATCTCACCCTGGCCGCCATGTACACCAGATCTAACGGCGTTCGATTTTGCGTGTAGGGTTGGCTGAAAAGTATTGTGTACAAGAAAAAAGTTAATACACAAGAAGAATTAATGGCTCTTATTACTACAGATGCCGCCACAGAATACAAGGCTAGCCATGCAGGAATGAGGAGAGCAACGATAACAATTCGAAGGCGAACTGCAAATTATATTGAAGTAGAAGGACATATTTTCGAACATTTACTGTAAACCTTATTTAATGTAGAAATTAGAGATATTTATTTTATTGCTGTATCAATTGAATATTAAATTTATTTTGTTTGATAAAAAAATATTTTGTTTCTGGAGTAATTCTGGGTATTGTTGACAATTACCAGAAATACATTTTTCTGATAAAAAACTTATCAATATCTCTGTTGTTCGTTGACCTACAGATAAAATTTAAAAAAAAACTGATATGTTTATCAGTAACAAATTAAATATTTTTGTAAAGTTATTGGATTTTGAGATATTTGACATTAAAAATTTTAAACAGCCGTCATTTTGAAAATATACAAAAGAACCTTCAGTGATGAAGGGTTACGCAACAAATAGGTATACAAAGTTTGAACTTAATATCTTTTTTACTTTAAAAAATATTTGGTATTTTATAAAAAAAAAACAAATTGGTAGATTACTCTAAAACAAAGCATTGGAAAGCATTGGATAAACAAACCTATGTTTATCTGAACTTTTTTTTTCATTATTTTTGCTACTGGAATCAGCTCAGAGAGTGCTCGGAACCTTATATGAATTACCCTGTATATTGAAAAGTTTCCATTTGCTACATTCATATCTGTGACTCGGGTCTGCCGGATGTTGTAAATATACGATACCACATTTTCTTGAGAGGTAAGGGTTCGAAATTACATTTTTGACACTAACTTTGTTATTTGTCACTGTAGTAGAGAGATGTAGTTGGTACCATTACCATTATGTACAGAATTGACACATTTGAAAATTTGTATCTAATTTAGCATGTTAAGTTAAATAATATAAAACTTACTACCATTTTGACATTTTCAATACGATTTATTTTAGGATTAACTGAATTCTACACTATTAGACCCCATACCAAATTTCATGTTTCTTATCTTAATATGTTTGGCTGCTATCATGTTTATGTAGAGTTTCCAATGACAATGATGATGTTCAGATGCCAGACCTGATGCATGTCGAAATGAACTCTTTCTGTTTCCTGAGCCCATGAAATGTGAAGATCAGTCAAAAAAGGAGCTTTTTCTTCGATTTTTTTGTGATTACCAAACTTACCCTATACTGGTTAAATAAAAAATTGATCTGGGTTAATATCTCAGTTTAACATCAAAGTCAATACATCATAAAGTTGAGTCATTGAGCAAATACTTCCTTGGCATATAAATAAAAGAAAGTGGTTATACAGTTGAAGGTAAAGGTAAAAAGTGATTGATTTTAAAATTAGTCTCATATAATTAACTATAATTATTTTCTGTTAAATGTTCCAAGACTTATGGTGCAAAAGTCACTTGACACTGCTTTAAACAAATATTGAATTTATTACAGACAATACTACAATAATTTTTATGTGTCAAACTGTTTTCCTACTTCATTAATACATCATTCAAGTCTTCCAGGAACACTGTTACACACTCTACAGCATAGTTTGTTATCACTGTTGAAATCATGGAATGCGTTGCATATCATGTTGTTTTTCAATTCGTCAATAGTTTGTGATTTTTTAGAATAAACTGTAACATTTTTATACAATTGAAGAATAAATTTGTAAATAAAATAAAATTATAAATATAAAGTTATAGGAAATTATTCAAATATTACATAAAAAAAATACAAAATTTAATAAGCAGGTGCAGGGGGACCATGTGAGTGAAACAACAGTAAATCATATGATTTATAATAACAATTTAAAAAAGAGGAAGAAATTTTCAAATTATTCTAGTGTGTAAGATTATCTGAAGTGTAGTTGACATATTTAAATGTATAGGATGCGATTGAAAAATAAAACACTCTGATAAAAGTGAAATATTGAAATAATTATTGTATTGAACTTAACAATTACCAGGAAGAAGTATATAAAAGGAACATTGTAAATGGTGGTGAGATGAACTGATTATTATTTAAATATATTTCTATTTAATTGTGAAACCCAAATCTGACCCCGAGATAAAAATATAAAAAAACATTTATTTTTTTATATTGAATATTTCTTTTATTGTGCTATTAAAGAACTTAATGATATAAATAATTTTTATTTATAATTAATTTAAATAAAATAACTCAAGAAAAATAATATAAATTTGGCATCCACAACGTGGGGCACGATAAATAAAAGAAGACAGACAGATGGAGGAGGAAAATGTCAATTTAAATGAAAATGTAGGCCTAACCGAAGGACAGGGATCAGACATGAATAGGTTAGTTCAAATGATAATGCAACGTTTTAATAAGATGGAGACTAGTATTATGGGTAATTTGAAAGAAGATTTGAACCAAATGAATAATAAATTAGGAAATCAAATGAATAAATTAGAAAATGAATTAAAAAATGAATTTAAGGGAGAGTTAAAAAATTTTAACACAAAATTAATAGAAAATTCTAACCAAATCAAAGATGAATTATTGTGTAAATTAGATGAGAAATTGGAAGGGAGATTAAATGAATTTAAGGGACACATAATGGAGAATATGGGAGAATTTAAGGTACAAATGGATGAAAACATAAATGAGTTGGAAAGGGACATTGAAGAAAACTATAAAAAGATAGAAACTAAATTTATAGAACAACATCAAAGCATTAAGATGTTAGATAGTAAATTTGAATCTAAAAATAAGGAATTAGGCCAAGACTTAAATAAAGTTAAGGAGAGGTTAGATAAGACTGAAGGTAATTTAAAGAAAATTAAAACTTTTGGAGGTGTACCACAAATAATTTATATTGGTGAGAATAATAATACTGATTTGAATATGCCTAAATTTAATGGAAGAAATTCAAACCCAGTAGAATACTTTAGGAATTTAGAGCGATACATAAGTAAGATACAGGAAAGAAGGATTAAAGAAGGGAGAGATAGTTTGAGTATTAAGGACATTATGGACATATCGTTAGAAGGAAATGCTGCAAAATGGTGGCAAATAGTCAGGGAGGAAATTGATGATTTGGAAACTTTAAAAGAGAGGATGTTTGAAAAATACTGGAATGATGAAGTACAAAATGGCATAAGGAGTAGGCTAGAGGTAGAAAAGTTCAGACCAGGTGGTATGCTAAATAGGGCAGAATATTTCATTGAAAAAGTAATACAAATGAGAAATTTAACACCGACACCAACTAAAGAAAAGTTTTATAAATTTAAATTCAAATTAAAGGGAGATGTATGTAAAGTTTGTAAAATAGTCAATGACTATAGCAAAATGTCACTGATAAAAAATTTAGTAATTTGTTTAAAAAAAAAAAAAAAATAATTTTTTAAAAAAATTAAAATTTTGGAGGACAGTTGTAACATTTTTATACAATTGAAGAATAAATTTGTAAATAAAATAAAATTATAAATATAAAGTTATAGGAAATTATTCAAATATTACATAAAAAAAATACAAAATTTAATAAGCAGGTGCAGGGGGACCATGTGAGTGAAACAACAGTAAATCATATGATTTATAATAACAATTTAAAAAAGAGGAAGAAATTTTCAAATTATTCTAGTGTGTAAGATTATCTGAAGTGTAGTTGACATATTTAAATGTATAGGATGCGATTGAAAAATAAAACACTCTGATAAAAGTGAAATATTGAAATAATTATTGTATTGAACTTAACAATTACCAGGAAGAAGTATATAAAAGGAACATTGTAAATGGTGGTGAGATGAACTGATTATTATTTAAATATATTTCTATTTAATTGTGAAACCCAAATCTGACCCCGAGATAAAAATATAAAAAAACATTTATTTTTTTATATTGAATATTTCTTTTATTGTGCTATTAAAGAACTTAATGATATAAATAATTTTTATTTATAATTAATTTAAATAAAATAACTCAAGAAAAATAATATAAAACATAGTCCTTGACGACACCCCATTCGAAACATCCATTGGCGTTATATCTGGTGAACATGGAGGTATGCCAATATCTGCCTTTCGACCAATCACTCTTTTTTTCAAAAGTTTCGTTCAAATAATCATGGACTGCAGTGGCATAATGTGGTGGAGCACCATCATGTTTGAAATAAATTTCCTGAAAGTTTTCAGCTAACGTCATGAGTCTTGGTACCATGTAATTCTGAAGCATATCCAAATATTTATCTCATGTCACTGTTCCTTTAAAAAAGTATGGTCCAAGTACGCCAAATGATGATATTGACCCCCAAACACTCACACTTGGTTGATTGTGTTGTTGCTCTAACAAAAGATTTTGATTTTCAGTATTCCAGTAAGTAACTTATATCTGTTAGCTTGTCCGGTTAACTTAAAATTGGGTTCATCAGACCACATAATTTTATTGAATAACTGAGGATCATGTTTGTGTTGGTTAATCATCAATTCACAAAACTGAAGACGTCGATCTGGGTTATCTTCAAGTATCCCATATTATACACAACGTGGAATGTAAACTTTAAATTTAAGTGTGTGTAAAATTCTTTACACAGACCTTTTTGATAACTTGGAGGCTAATCGTCTGGTTGGTTTTTGTGAACTTTGAGTCATAGCTAAACATACGCACAATTTATTTTCTTCTGTTGCGACTGTTATTGGGCGGTCAGATCTTGGTGCAGCCATAACAGATCCATGTTGTTATTTTATCTCATATGGCTTACACTGTTTGTCTAAAGCAGCGATTCCCAACCCTTTTTACCTCGCGACACTAATTAAAATCCTTATTTAGTCACGATACACTTGATTCACTAATTTGCCTAATTAAATATTCTAACTGGAATGAGAAATAACACTGGGACTGGCAGAATGGTTAAGTGATGAGTCATTCAGCCTTCTGAGAGTTTGACGTTTGACCAATAGCCTGCATTCTAGCGCTATCGCCGTTAGCGGGTAAATATTGAACTATCCCTGTTAACTGTTTTTATAGTACATAGGCATAATGGTTTTAATATCACAATAAAACACAAATTTGTAAATTAAATAATATTCTTTATTACTACAGTAATAACATTTATTATAATATTCGTACTATACTTATTATACTGCAGTATAAACAAATAGGGAAATTAGAAAAATATAAATTTATAAAGGGAGAAAATCAAACTATGTAAACTTTTCCGTTTGAGACATTATAATACATAACTATACTACATGCTATTCTCTCAGGGAGCTTTATTGAAACTCAATTCTTAAAGGACTCCGACGACTGCAGTATAAAAGACACATAGAAAGCAAACCTAGTTTCCAGGAAGTCAACTTCCGGGTAATTACAAACAGACATTGTAATGTGTCTTATATTCCGAAGTTTTAACTGATCTAATGACTATCAATTTTGTGTCCATGTCCGTTTTTGGGAAAGTCCGTTATTTAGAAACATTACAAAGCCCAGAAAAGCATGATCCTGTTCAGAGAATATAAAATATCCGTTTATTAGAAGTGTCCTTCTAATAATAAATGGAATTTATTCACTGTGTAATGGGGAAATTTCACTGTATACAAAAGTGGCAAGATACAAAACTTTAATGATTATTCCTAAACAACTCTGCATGAAATAATTTCGAGGCACACCAGTTGAGAATTGCTGGTCTAGAGGGTAGGTTTGAATTTAAATTGTTAACACTGATGACCGACGGTACTTGATAGAATTCCATTTTAACAAATAAAACACAATTTTACAAAAGAAAAATTGTGTTTTATTATGGCTAGACCAAATAAATTATAGAATTTTACAAAAGAAAAATTGTGTTTTATTTGTTTGAATTTAAATGTCTACCACATTTATTAATAACTGCAGTAGTACCACTTTTATAAAAAGTTTTTAACGTGAAAATACTTTCTTCTTTTGTTAACATTGTTAAAACTGTTTAACTCAAAAACCAATTCGGAAACTACAGCTTTAAACATGTCTTACACATCACACTTTCATCAGTGATTTCCCGAAATTCCTAAGAAGGAAACTGAACTTTGACTAATACCTGAATCGAGAGCTATCCTCCTGGAGGAGTCCTGGATGTTTAGTTGAATCGCTGCCAATAACTCCGGTGTCCTATCTCTTCGTACAGGCCTAACGAGTTCTTTACCTTTGTTGTGATCAGGTTGGACTCGTCTTTTTTCATGCACACGATTGGCAAGCCTTTGAAAGGACATACGTGAAGGATGTTTGCAGTCTGGATAACGTTCTGCATACAAATTTGCAGCAACTGTGTAATTCTGAAAACATTCTATTAACACCATAAGCATCTGGAATGCCTCCTCCTTTGTGTGTGCCATCTTAAAGAAACACAATACTCTAATAACTTTCACTTTGGACACTTGAATAAAACTGACTGATAATAGCAGACTGCAAGTTTACCTGCCCCAAACAGTACTCACTCATCCAAAACCAAACAAAGTAAGGAATAGGGATAAGACCGTTATTGGTTACAGAACAAAGATCATTCCAGTCCATGTGTATTGAGATTGTTTAATCATGAATATCCTTGTTTGGATGTCTTTGACCTGTTATTAATGAAAGCTTCAATTTGTATCTGCTTAAAGATAAGGAAGCTACTAAATAATTTTTAATCGTACTTGGAAAATTTAAAATCATTTACATATTTTTAATGCAATATTATTTGAGTAAGCGTAATGTGAATGGGAAAGACGGGTGTCAACACCCCTTACCACCCCACCCAAAAATAGCAAATGTCATTAAGTAATAGGCAATAAAGAGTGTAGGAAAATAAGTTTCCCAGGCGCCATTTTGAAATGGTTAGAGATAAAGTCAAACTTTAAATACAAAAAATGTTTGTTTTTGAAAGACCCTTTATTTATATTTTTTTGGAGTTTTAATCTGTTTTTTTTCTCCAAAATTGTATGTATTTTTAATATTTTTGAGTAAGGGCAATTTAAGCATTTTTTTTTTTTTTTTGATTTATGTTGTCTATGTTATGTGGTAACAATAAAACTAACTGTAAAACACTACTTTTTTGAGATTTTGGAACACCGCAGTAAGATAAGTTAAAACTTTTTTTCCAAAATGAGCAGTGAACAGAGACTTTTAAAATGAAGAAATACTCGACTTATTTTTACATTTGAAAATTTTCCCAAAATGGCAACCAACACACAAAAAAGCACTTTTGGGACATTTTAAAATTTGAAAACATTTTACTGAATTCTCTAGGGTCGAAATAGGGGGTTTAAATCAAAACGAAGACTGTAGTTCATTTAGTCAGTCGCTATACATAGTGCACAGGTTTTCTGATTCACTCTGTATTGTACATACTGTTAAAACATGTCTTTGGCTTTTGATATAAATTTAAGTCCCTTACATGTCTCATTTTTGGGATATGTGAATAGCATACATTTAAGAAAAAGGAATTATCAAAAATAATCTTATAATACCATAATAACTAGACATATGATAATGTGGTTATTATCAAGGTACAGTAGACTCTCATAAATTCGGATCACGAAAATCTGGACCGGACGGTAAAATTTTTTAAATAACAATTTGCCGCTTTAGCGCCTTCAATTTTCACGCGATCTTCCGCATTGCATGAATTACGTATTTCAAAGACATTAAAATCAAAGACATAGAAAGATAAATAACCAATTAGCTATACGAAAGTGCCGAAACCCGATTATATGCCGACATCGCGATTGTATAGAATTATTTAGCGTGGCCCGACGTATACTCGGGGTTCGGCGGCGAGCGCTGGCGCGACTGCCCGACCTATACTTGGGGTTCGGCGGCGAGCGCTGGTGCGACTGCCCGACCTATACTCGGGCTTAGGCTTCAATGTGTTAATTGCAGTCCAGTATTGTATTATATACATTACAGTAACAGTACCATTAGTTAATGTGTCAGAGTGTAACAAGTGTCGCTGGGTATCGGCATGGGCTGGTAACGATTACACGTGCGGCTTATCACAGCTCGGATCGTCCCCGCCGCTGACTTATCTCCGACTCTGGGAAATCCGGATTTTTCGGAATCCTGACCGGCCGTCCGCCACAATAGTCCGGATTTATGAGAGTCTACTGTATTAACCATTGATCGTAAGTTTATTTATATTTTCTTTGTTTACAGACGAAAAGGCATAATATATTCTGTTTCTCGTTAAAATTTTGTTGTTATAGAATATTAGGTTTTTTGAATATTTGTTCAAAGAAATAATTAGATTATAGGGAATGTTTTGTAATGATAGTATTTTAAATTTGAATATTCTTTGTGATTTTTCCAGAATTTTTTTTGCTACTAATTAATTAAAGTAAAGTTTTATGTAACTATGTCCAATGTTACAAATTTAACTTATCAATTACAAAAAAATTAGGTATTACTTTTTATATTAACCATATTTCATAATCATTAGTACTTTTTACAAGAAGTGTTAATATTTTGAGCGATGAGATATATAATTCACTTGTTTGCAAAAATTGATTATTTTCTCAATACCTGAAATATGGTCTGATCAGTTGATGTTATATATATATAACTTGATTTGAAAAATCATTACCCGAAGATCTCTAACTTTGAAATGCATCCCCAAAATTGTCTTACTTCTTGTGCTAGTTCAATTTTAATAAATTCTGCCTTTTAATTTGTCAGTTCAAAGAGTAATTGTTATGGATGTTATAGTATTTCCTTTTCTATATATGATCTTGGTTTTGGTTAATGAATAAGTACATGATTAATATATTTTGTTCAGTTCCTAGATAATAGACAGATATATTCATAATCTTTTCTTCAACAAAAGGATTGTACTGGTTATATCCTCAGCAGTTGTTACATGAATATTTTAATTTTGGTTTAATTCATTTTCGGTCATGACTTCATGGCTGGTTTCCGAAAAACTGTATTCTCACTCAATGAAAAATTAAACTTTAGGTTTTCTAAAAAAATATTATTTTATAGAATACAACATCATTTTTCTGGTTTTCAGTGGGATGTTAGATCTGGTGAAATAGTTCAAGAATATGATCGACATCTTGGTGCTGTCAATACAATCACATTTGTAGATGAAAATAGACGTTTTGTTACTACATCAGATGATAAAAGTCTTCGAGTTTGGGAATGGTGAGTATTATATTCTGTGAATAAAACATATCTGTGTAACATAGAATAATTCATGTTAAAAATAGTTTTCTCAATAAAAAAGTTGTAACTACATGTATATGAAATTTTAAAGCATGAAAATAATTTCTGTAGCTTTAACCCCGTGACTGCTGGATTGTAAAATCTTGGCTTCACCCCCCTCCCCCATTTTTCTGGCTAGCTGACTGCTTTTTGCATTCACTAATCAAGAATAAAAATTATAAAAATTGACTAATCGTTACTAAAAGTAGTTTCCTGATTCACAAATTTTGTTTCTATATTTTTGCAGTCACACATGCACACACACATACACACACACACACACACACACACACACACACACACACACACACACACTGCCGCGACCTACCCCTTCTTGCTCTTTCGTACCTCGCTTTGGAACGTCACTTCCCGCGACCTCTCGCTTCTTTTGTGATTCGAACCTCGCTTTGGAACGTCACTCGTCAGGAGTTCGTGTCTGTTCAATCGCGGACAAGACCAAGTTGTTCACTTTTACGCTTTTATTAATCAAAGATATTGCGAAGCTTGGCTTTTGCAAGTATGAGTTTGTTCTCAATAACTTATAATTTTTTATTCTACGAAAATTCCCTGAATTTTATTTTATCGCTCACTGAATTTACTATTTACCTTTACCCACTCTCTCTCTCTCTCTCTGGGGAAGTGCCTTTTGGAAGAAATCGGCTCCTGAATTCTGATAATAATTTTTCAATACTTTATATTTCTTATATTTTACCAGAGCACATTTATATTTATGAATTTCTTACTCTTTAGTTATTTAAAAAAGCAATGTTAAAAAACCAAAATGGTAAATGAAAAGAATTACACTTGAGAATAAAATTTTATGTCTTATTTATCATCAAACACATTAAAACAATTTTTAATTTTATAACACAACAAACAACAAAATATAACACAATTAATCTAATATAAATTCCTTATTTACTAATACAAATTGGAAAAAGCTTGACTATTCCAGCTAGGACTACAAATAGTTTTTCCTTAACTGAAATAGTCGTATTTAAGTTTGAAAAATATTTTACACCAAAGCAGAGTGAATTGAATTTAATGAAGTTAATATTTCAAAATTTCCCCAATGAATTTACTATTTAAATGAATTTACTTTTCTCGAATTATTCCTTAGATTTAGTGTACCTTCACACTTAACATGAAGATCTTGAAGTTGTGAAGTTCTTTGCTGTAATCGGTTTATGATGTCCTCAAGTTATTTTCTCCAATTCCTGGATATTTTAATGTTGTTGACTGCTGGTAGTAATTTCGTATCCCTGCTGAGTAGCCTTCACTGTAGATGGATTTTCTTGCAGATTGGTTCTCGAAATTAGTTGAAAATTTTTATAAGTTACTTTTACTATTACTTGAAATATTTATCTTGAAATTTGCTAAGTTGAATTTAGAAAAAAATAGTAGAGTGACTAAAGAAACGTCCTTCCTGTCCGGCGACTGAAACTAGAGTATCCGTCTTTCGACCGACAATTTTGGTCCTCCCTTTCTGTGGGAATGTTCCAGCAAAAGGTAACCACTTTTTCTCCCTTTCGCGAAGAAATGTCTCTTCTGTATATTTCGTAGTTTTCGGCTGCTTTTCTCCGAAACTTTTATACTAGAAGCTGTTCTAGGTTTAGTTTTTATCTATTGTATTGTTTTTATTAACTATTTTCTATTAAAAACCCTTTTAATAGATATTTGGATCTTTCTATTATTTCACTTTATTTGTGTTAGCAGTTGGTCAGGCGAGTCCAACTTCTGATCTGTGACGTCATGCTACTTGCAGCGACTTTCATGAAAAATCCTGTAGATTGTGATTTTGAACACTTTTTCGTACATCTTGCTGTAACTTTTGAACGGCTGGCCCGATCTTCGATTTCTCTTCGGATTCCTCTTCCTTCCGTTCTTGAGGGTCTTGTCGAACTCGATTCGTCGTTTTTGGCCGCATATTTTTCGAGTTACCACACTTTTCCCGAATGTCTATTTTGTCACTATCCAACTTTTTTATTTAAGTCCTTTTTCAAAATTCCTTTGCACAAAGGTTCTTCTCCTGGTCCTATGACGGAAATAACTTTTTAGTCTTTCGTCGTAGCTCGCTTGGCTCTCGAGTTATTGGTGCTCGAAGTCGTGACTTTTTGAGCGTCGTATTATTTGTTTATAAAATCCCCCCCCCATTATCAATTTTCAACTCTGCTCTGTTGTTTAGCATTTTTACATCATTAACACACATTATTCATTTCTTATTTCTCCCCTTTAACATTTATTTTCACCGCTTTTGGGCTTTAACTTTTTACCTTTTGTTATTATTATATCTCCCCCATTTTAACATTAAATCTTATTCTGATCACATAATATTATTCCCTACGGTTCTCTTTTCAATTGCTATTATTATTATTATTTAGTTTATTCCCCTTTCACCTTTAAAAACTTAAAAAAAACTCTCCAAGAATGACTTTCTAAATCCATTCTCCCCTTGTTATTATTATTATTTATTTTTTATTTCTGATTATTATTATGTCCCCTATTGTTTATGACTATTACTTTTGATTTTTGAATTTCCCCTTTTTGCAAATTTTAGGTTTTTGAGCCCTTCTAATTTCTTTAATAACTTTTTTGTTTTAAGTACTTTTATATTTATTTGTTGATATTATTAGTCGACTGATTCTACTGAATAATTATTTAACTTAATATTTTAGTTTTTTAATAAAATTAGAACTACCATAGGTTGGCTTTTCATGCTTGGACAAGCAAAGTTTTGCCTTGGCCTCGCGTGACGTCACCGCACTATCGCATTCCCACTTTATTGAGTTTAGCGCGCCAATTTAAACGTTTTAAATTTAACATGAGACTAATGACTTTCTCATTCCTTCTCAACACATACACACACATACACACATACATACATACATACATACATATATATATATATATATATATATATATATATATATATAGTATAGAATTTACACTATTTACACCTAAGCTTTAAATCTTCCTTTTTGTGTGATAGTTACCAAAGCAAGACACCACACAAAGAGCAAGATCACATTCTTTGCATTTGTATTTTATTTCGTGTTTATAATTTTCTGGTCCTTTAGTTTTTTATGAGCACATAAAACATTTTCTCATGACACCTTTCCTTTTTTTGAGTCCATGGAAACAAAGAAGGAAAAGGAGGCTTTATCTATAAGCCTTGTTGGGATGTCATCACTAGGCTTCCAACCCTGCAATTTTTCAATTATTTGTCTTATGATTTCTAACTAAAATTCCTGTAAACTAGTTATTTTTTCTGGTTTTTATAAGATATAATGTGTGGGAATTCAAAAGCATCAAATGGAATAAGTAGAACCATATTTTAGGGGTTTTATACTACTTTGGGGATTTCCTTACAGATTGCAAACTGGAAATCATCATAACGCTTTTCGTGAAACCATAATACTTAAACAAACATAAACAGGATCATTTTAATCCTCTTCGTTACTAAATAAATCAATATTAATATAGCTATCATCAAGTATTTGGACGTGGACGCCCTCTAAACACACTTATATCTACACTGTAGACTGTAAAAATATTGGTAAAAACACTGCAAAGAAATATAGATATTTTTTCTTTATACAACAATAAGCACTAGTAGTTTGTTAAAATGCTGATAGATATCAGTAGCATACAGATAAGCACAACAGTTCCATTAAACGATACGAAAAGAATCAACACGTGTTCAAAATATTATGGCAAACAGCATTCCTAATAAATAATAAATATCATCGGGAATACAAGTTTCATCAGAATCAGAAAATAAATTTACATTTTTATCACTATTTTGAAATTATGATGAGCATGTTGTGTTTGTACGTGTGTGTATTATAAAAAAAAGAAAGACTGTTAAGGTGCTATCATCACCTTAAGTCAATTTGATACAATCATGATCAGTAGCCTTAAGCCTTAAGAAATGAGATGGGAGAACTAGTTAGCCTTGAACTGATATTTGTATTTATTTTTAGGTCTATGTACAGTATGTTTGCACCAAAATAAAACTGGAAACCATACGTTTATTCCTCACTTTTCAATATTTTGCTATTTGTATTATATCTTCTATTTTTGTTTATCGGAAAAATCTATCTAAGCCTTTGATAAAAGATTTTTTCGCCAATTTTACCGTTCTGTTCTAGTTCGGGTTAATAAAACCACTAAATTCATTTTAGTTATTTTGTAAATAGTTAGTAATTTACATCCACTTCAAAGAAATGAGAACAAATTGTCTAGTACGTGTAATATTTAATAATCAATGGACTAATAAAAAACATAATTAGTACACACACATGCACGCACACATGTTAATAATCTTTAGATTTTGTATGGATAGGAGACACAGGCTTACCTTAGAAAGTGATAAGGTTCCCTTAAGGTAAGTCTATGTCTCCTATCCTTACAAAATCTAAACTAATAGGCTATGTGCCCTATTTAACTCTAACCTAAAGTTAATAATCTGTGTTATGAAAACTTTAGATTACTCCTACTCCTCCCCTGGAGTGTAAAGTGTATAAATAAACAACAGTATAATTCCATTACAGCTGTGGTTTTAAAGTTTATTTATGGGGTCTTTTCTAACTGAATACCAAATATAAAACTTATGTATATTTCAGGGACATTCCAGTTGATATGAAGTACATCGCTGACCCAAGTATGCACTCGATGCCTGCAGTTACACCTTCACCTAATCAGAAATGGCTTGCATGTCAGAGTATGGACAACAAAATAGTTATTTTTTCTGCACTCAATAGGTTCAAATTAAACAGAAAGAAGACTTTCAGTGGGCATATGGTAGCAGGGTATGCTTGCTCACTTGATTTCTCTCCTGACATGAGGTATGCCAAAATCATTATGTACATTTTAATTATTTAGTATAAAAAATTAAAAAAATTGGTGAAACATTTTCTGATTTGAATTCTCTCTATTCCAGGGTGGCCAAGCAAATTTAAATTTTGCCTTCTATCATCTATAATAGATTATTCTTTTAAAAAACCAATTGTTTTCTTCAATATTTTTGTCTTTTAGTACGCTTTTAAAATAAAGTGGCATTTAATCCTTCTGTACATTTATATTTGATTTACTGTTCTGCCTGTTATGTATTTTATTATTATTATGCATAGAAGCAGGTTTTACCCCCTAGACACTTCAGCCTATAAAACTTTTTGTGTACTTCTTATTCCTGACTAGCCTATTTCTATGCCCTTGGTTAAGGAGAGGATTTTCCTAGCCTGTTGCTTGTTGCTTTAAAAATCACATCTGGGCCGAAAATCAGTTTTCTTCTACATCCCAATGTTTCACACTTTAGAAGTATATGTTCTGCAGTTTCTAGGTGCTGGTTGCATAGTCTGCATTTGTGGTTTCCTTAAAATACTCTCATGGTATTAAGATGCTTCTTTAAAGCGCCATGGTTTGATACAAAGCTTAATATTTTTCTCTGATTTCGTTTACTTTATGAAGTGACGAACATAGAGAATTTCAGATCTGGTTGGACCAATGATCTGTAAAGTTTTCCCATTGAGTTTTTGTCCATCGTTCCTTAATTTTTAAGTTGAGCCATTGTTTTAGCCTATCTTTTACTACAGCTTTAGTTATTCCGCATATAGGTTCTGGACCAATGAAGGTTTTCTTGAATCCATTTTTTGCTAGTTTATCCGTCTTTTCATAGCCTCTGTGACCTGGTATCCAGCCAAGTATTACTTGGTTTTGGATAGAAAGGTTAAGGTTCGGTGACAATACCACACTAGTGATGAATAGTGTTTGTGTGAGCTTATTGACTTTAAAGCAGCCTGACTGTCTGACCTGATAATGATGTACTCATTGGTATATCCTTTTGTTATTATATTTATTTATTATTTTCCTGTTTGTTATACAAAAACAGCAAGGGTGCAGTAAACATAAGAATTGTCATTCTATGTATCATACAAAGAGAGAAGTTCTCCTTCTTAAGATGGAGCAAATTTATTTTAAAAAACACATTACAGAAATACTTAAATAAGAAACAAAACAACAACAGTAGGCCTACATCTCAAAATTTAGTTTACTGGTTCAGATACTCCTCCACTGAGTAAAATGCACGTTTAGTGAGGTAATTTTTTAAGTTTTTCTCAAACATACTAATTGAATTAAATTCTTTCAAATACTGAGGCAGTCTACTGTACAACTTCAAACCCGAGTAGCACACACTATGTTCATATATTTTTAGTCTATGAATTAGGTATTGGAGTATTTGCTGCCGTAAGTAATACCCGTGTTGGTGCTGACTGACATCACTCTGGTTTTTAGGAATAACAAAACATTCAAAATATAAATACAGGGCAAGGTTAAAAAATTTAATTTTTTGAATACATGTTTGCATGAATCTCTATATTTTAAGAATTATTCTGATTATATACTTTATTTTTTTTATGCGAAATTGTTTTATAGATTCTACAGAATTATCGCATATGGCTATACCGTAACTGAGGTTTGAATAAACGTAAACATAAAGTTTACGTAGAAAATTGCAATTTCTTGATTTTGCACAAAGTGCAAAGCATGCTGAATTTAATCTTATTGCAAAAATAACATATATGTGATTTCCAGTTTAATTTATCATCAATAACCACTCCCAAGAGTTTTGTAAAGTCTGTACTTCCTTTAAAAGGCAAAATGTGATAATTTAAAAATGAGCCTGTCTGTTATTTATTAATAATGAAGCTATTTGAAAACATAAAAATTATTCTTTTGAACTTGAAGAGTTCCACTAAGTTTTTTATTTATTAAAATTTGAATTTAATGATTGTTTTGCTCGACTTATAGGCGCCAGATGTGTTAACATCAATTTAGAAAAAAGAAGTTAATTATTATTGTTATTAAATTTCTCAGGGGTGAGTCCTTTTACCAGTGTACTTCACAGTGATCTTGGTTTCAGAAATGAAAACATTTGTAGCTGAAATTTAACAAATATTTATTAAACATAAAACATTGGATATTCATACACATTAATTAAATAAAGTATATCATAACATATAACAATGATTGACATCCTATTTATTCTTAATGACTGTGCCTTTGAAAAAGGTTTATTTTGTTATTTTTTAAGTGTTAACTTGAATTTAAAGAAAAAATTGAATCTACTTTAATGTAACTTGCAGTTACTAGTTGAATTTTTGATTATAAAATTTTGAAAGATTTAAGATTCATTTCACATACTAATCAAATAAAAATGAGTTTAAATGGTTAAGGATTCTTTAACTTTACTTATTAAAATTTTCTTTGTTTTATATTGAATTTAGCGTTATGTTGTAACAAATATTTTCAAATAAACAGATTCAGACTCTCTGTTATTTGGCAATTAGATTTAGCTCATTTCTGATAAGCAATATGTCAACAGACATCAATTAATTTCTATTAAAAAATAGCAATGTAAAATATCAATTTATAAAATTAGAAAATAAACATTAAATTTTATACAAGAAATGAATTAAGTTCATATGTTGAATAACACATTTTACCAGTTCGTTGATTCAGAACGCATTTGCACAATGGTGAACCGGAAGCCTATTGTTTGATGATCCTTTTCTTCTGCCCGTGGAAAAAGTTCTACTGAAAGCATTTATGTTACACTTTGTAAAAAAAATGTTTGTGTTTAGAATGTCTACTAGTATATTAGTCCATCTTTAACTTTATAACTGTCCACAATACAACCAAATTCAATAGTTATTCGCGTGATTGTCTATTGTCTTTTAGAATTCACGCGATTTGTAACCATCACTTCTAACACACAGTTCTTTTAACATCACAAACTATACTTGTCCTATAAATATCTTAGTTTTAGATTTTAAAGAACAACCGTTCTACACAACAATTCAAAACTATACTTTTACTAGAAAACCGACCATGCTTTTCTAAAGCTATGATCTAAGACTTTTCTAAAAACACGACTTGTCCATCCAAGCGGTGGACTCCTACTGATCATCAAAACCACGAGATATCTCACTTCCGAAATTGAGTCTTTCCGGTCACACTTGTGCTGTCGTAAAACAGTCCGCACACGTCGTAAAACTCACAATTCACATACAATATTAATTAAACTAAATTATATTAAAATTAAACATGGTCATTTATTCTGTTTGTCTTGAAAATCCATTTTGTTCCTATAAATGAATTTACTACATACAATTCATGATCCAGACTTCCTGTCTCGGTCCATGCAACCGCGGATTTTAAACCTATTATAAATTTTGATTTTTCACATTACCACAAAAACCCCACAAGATTTGTATTACAATATGTGTATTGCAATACAAATTTTTATATATATAAATTTCAATTCGAAAAAAAAGAAAATTTCAATGGATGTTCAAGACACTTCATTTCAGAAGTTAAGGACTTCATAAAAAAAATAAGTATCTCTAGTATACTTATTATACGAAAGATTCTCTTTTAAAAAAAAAACTAAAAAATCTATTTACTAAAAATCCTATGTTACTATCTTAATTATTGGTTGAGTCATCGTGACTCATTCGTATACAAAAAACAAATATAAATCAATTAGTGCTAAACCTTATCTCTATTTATATAATAAAACCCATCATCAGTTTCCTTTCCAACCTTCGTTGACTGAAACTTTCCCATCAACATTTTTTTTGTTGACCGGATCCTGTCACTCAAAAGCTTATCTCCAGACTTTTGTCTGTATATTTTCCTGCCATCTGCATTTCTTTTCCCACATTTTACTCTTTGCCAAGACGAAAATACTTTACATCTCTATTGGAAATCTAATTTTCATTTTAGTTATTCATCTGAATATCTTTCATCTCTATATAATCATGATTTAAAACTTCTCATTATTAATTAACATCATTTCAAAATTATTTATTTATTACTCAAAATTACTTCAATTTACTTTAAAATTTTTCAATTATGACTTTACATTATTATCTACTTTAACTCAATTTCTCTATTACTCTTGGTTTTGCTGGGATAACATCTTAACTACTGATTTTACAATTACCAAAAACTCCTCTCTTATACTAAAATTCAAAATTATTACATCATTATAAAAAATCACTTACTAAACTCATCTATTTATTTCAAAATTACCTCCTTACAATTGTATTATCTTTTAGTATCTTATCTTAAAATTATTTCCATCTTAAATCTTTCATGTTTTAATAATTAAAGTTGCATTAATCCCTAAAAAACTCTTCATCATCTATATATGTGCAGCCCACGCAGGTTACCTACATCATTTGTATAAATAATCTCCTCATTTCAACGCAGCTTCCTTTAAAAATCATTATAATCGTCGTATTTCGTAGAATTCCTTAAATCTCCCTTTATTTCATTAAAATCGCCGTATCTTCCTTTTATATCTTCGCAGTATTCAAAAAACCTCTTAAAACTTAAATTAACCATCAATGCAACTTAACTACTCTTTTTATAAAAGTTTCTTAACAGAACAACCTCATATTTCAAATACTACTTTACTTAATACTTCTGTAAAGCCATCATCTTCTTATAAAAAACTCAAAAATTCTCTCATTTAAACTACTTCATTAAAATCTCCTTAGTCATCAATTACTTAAATACAAAAACTTCAAAAAATAAAAAAATTTACATTGTTTCCCAGCTAATCACCTGATTTCATCAAAATCTTTAAACACCTTTATCAAATCACTTCTCATTATCATTGTTTCAAATTCAATTATTACTTATTTAATAAAACATTACTTATTTATTTTTCTATAAATTTCATTAAAATCTCTTTAGTTATCATTATTTTACTACTTTTTCTTTAAAAACCAAAACTTAACCTCAAACTATTTATTATTTAAAATCAAAAAACATAAAAAACTATTATTACTTGTCTTGGCAAATGCTCACATAAATTCTCAAACCTTTACTAATTATTTTTAATTTTCCACACCATGAATCACTTAAGACTAACAACTTTTTATCATTTTAACAATTAATCCTTATTGCTTATTAACATCAAACACACAAATTATCGTTTTACAACTTAACATCTAGTTACATATTCTAATCAGCTAATATATTTACAATTTTACAAAGTTCTTAGTTTTATTTCATAAAAACTCCTTAATTTGTCATGTCCGGTTTATTCCTAAATATATACAGATTGATCATTTCCATATATATCCTACAATTTGTTTCATCTCATCTGTCTAAAATTTATTACATGAATTTTCTATGTAATATTGTCACCATTATTTATGCATTTCTACTCCTTTTCACCCCCACAGTTCTTCTAACTGCCTACTTTTTACCGTGCATCCTTCTAATTGCTCTTTGGACTCTTACACAAAGTAACATGTTGTGACGTTGAAATGTGCAATGGTTGAATGCAATATCCCTACTAAATTCAAGATAAAGCCCAGAACACATCTCTATTTCACAACACGCCCTCTATGCAGTCCCGAAATTGCCTCATTTTTTACAAATAAAACAATTCCTTTTGACTACACAAACTCCTGCCTTCCTCCCAACTTGTTCATGTTCTTTCTTAAATGCATTTATACGAAGAAAATTTAAAATTCACAAAAAATTTTATTTAAATTATATCATCCGAAGTTGAAATAATGTTTTCCTTTAGCGCTTATATTCCTAGTATCGTCAATTTATTGTTTATGTAATCCTTTCTACAAATTATTATCCAGATTCAAAAAGAAAATTTTATTTTTAATTATTCTAAATTCTTTATTTAGAAATTTACATTTTATTTTGTAAAAGTTATTCAAGTAATCAACTTTTATCCTATTTACTTTAATTAATACCAATCATCCTTTATTTAAACATTTTTTATTTAAAAAACGCAAGTTAATTTGTAATTATGAATCAAAAGTTTTTTATATTTCAGAACAGTATTTTCGTAACACACTGTATATTAGTCTCAATGCTATGCGCAAAGGAATTTTAGGCCTGGTTAAGAGATAACCAACCTTCCCCTCCTTATGATGCAATATCTCCTGTCTACTACTGATAAGGAATCGACTATGAAATCTTTTTAGCTTCAACTTGGTCCAACTCTCATCACACTATTGAATATTTAATATTGACGTTCTCAATATTCAATATTAACTCTGTCCATATTAGTCGTATAATTCCTTTTCAAGCCAATAGATTATCGTAGGCACGTATTGTAAATGTTGATATGTGGATATACAAACACTCACGTTTATCAACTGATAAAACTTTCCGTCTTAACTCTAACAAATATCTGAACGTTCCTTAAACTATATTTCTTAATCATACTAACTTGGCTTATATTATTATTTATTAATACACATCATTGTTATTTCAGATTATAAATTATACATTATTAAAATTTAAAACTACTTATTCACAAAAATCTTAATTAACTTATTATCATTGTTTTTCCAAAATCTAGTCCGTGTTTATTTATTAAATGTCTTTACATTAATACCAGTCGTTCCAAAATTCAATTTATTATCACTCAATTATAAATTATATATTTTTTACGATGGTTTCCCGATTGGTGAAACATTTTGTAAAATATAGCCTGCTTTCTCAACATAATTACAACGTTAAATACTTCTGTCCACATGGACAGTTTGTCTAGCCTTGTCATCACAACAGATTCTTTCTTAACAAAAGATCCCCCTTTGTTATTGTCTCGGAGTATTGACAAAATACCTTTCTCTTTCTCCCTTACAGACATATCTACATTTCTCTTTCTCTCAAACATCTTAGAATTTAACGACCTACATATTCTTTCAGCTGTCAGTTTAGGCATTCTCACCCCACCATTTTTGTATATTACTGCAAAGCCTTCTTTTACTATTTCTTTCTCAAATTTACACTCGAACTCATCTTGTTCAAAGAGGCTTTTAATTTTCTGTTGTTGAATTTCAAAGACATTTCTAAATTTAACCATCGCATAATTTTTAAATTCTACATTCTTATGACACACTTGTTTTTTAAAATAAACAGCTAATACCTTTGTTATTAGATTATTTACTCTTACAATGTTTTTTGAATTACTTATATCTATTTCAACCCCACCAAACACATTAATTTCAACATTACTTGTTATTTTTAGATTTGCATTGTTACATATCCCATTTTTTATTATTTTGGCAATTTCTTGAACACTGTCATTCACACAATTGTCCTCTATTATTATCAAATCATCTGATATCTCTTTTACTTCATTAAAACTGTTAATTTCAATTTCAGCTACTGCTTGATCTAAATTGTTATCTATATTATTAATATTTTCTATCAAAACACCTTCTACATTATTAATCTGTTCAAATTCTACTTTTTTCTCACAATAGTTTAATTCAAATTCTACTTTATTATTATTTTCAACAACATCGATATTCATACCTATATTATTTATGATTTTCTCTTGAACATTACCTAACCTCTCCACTACGTTAATTCCCCTTTGTTTATTTTCCCATTTAAAATTGTATTCTAATTTTACACAATCTGGTTTTAATTCTAGTTTGATCTGATCTAACTTCTTATCCAATTTATCTAGCTTAACATTGTTCTGTTCAAATTTGGCGTTAAATTCTTCAAACTTATTACTCAAATCTTGTTTTAATTCTAAACTCTCTTGTTTTGTTTCTAATCTAACTTGGTCAAACTTATTATTTATACATTCAAACTTCTTATCATTATCTTGCCTAAATTCTAGATTATTCTGTTCAATTTTATTATTTGTTTCTAATCTACTTTGTTTAATGTCATTACTTATACATTCAAATTTTTTATCATTGTCTTTCCTAAATTCTAAGTTATCTTTTTTCATTTCAATTAGCATTTCTATCATTAACGCCTCATTTTGAGATTTTTTACCCTCACCTATTTGGTTCAATTATCCTAACCTGCTCAACCTTTAAAATATTATTATTAGTACCCTCCATTTTTAGTTATTATTATTATTTACCTTGAGTTTTAAGTTTAAATTTTAATTATCAAAATCATTATCCTAACCTGTTCACTATTATTAACGATTATTATTACTGTATCCATTTTATCTTACTATATTCAACACAAAAAATTTTAAAAGAATCTTTCTTAATTTATAGAGAAAGTCCTTACCTTGATAAATGTTTTCATTTCATCAAAATCACTGTTTTTTCGACCAAAAACGCCCACAGTTGAGGCGACATTTGTGATAATTTTATAATGTGCCTGTTGTTATTTATTAATAATGAAGCTATTTGAAAACATAAAAATTATTCTTTTGAACTTGAAGAGTTCCACTAAGTTTTTTATTTATTAAAATTTGAATTTAATGATTGTTTTGCTCGACTTATAGGCGCCAGATGTGTTAACATCAATTTAGAAAAAAGAAGTTAATTATTGTTGTTATTAAATTTCTCAGGGGTGAGTCCTTTTACCAGTGTACTTCACAGTGATCTTGGTTTCAGAAATGAAAACATTTGTAGCTGAAATTTAACAAATATTTATTAAACATAAAACATTGGATATTCATACACATTAATTAAATAAAGTATATCATAACATATAACAATGATTGACATCCTATTTATTCTTAATGACTGTGCCTTTGAAAAAGGTTTATTTTGTTATTTTTTAAGTGTTAACTTGAATTTAAAGAAAAAATTGAATCTACTTTAATGTAACTTGCAGTTACTAGTTGAATTTTTGATTATAAAATTTTGAAAGATTTAAGATTCATTTCACATACTAATCAAATAAAAATGAGTTTAAATGGTTAAGGATTCTTTAACTTTACTTATTAAAATTTTCTTTGTTTTATATTGAATTTAGCGTTATGTTGTAACAAATATTTTCAAATAAACAGATTCAGACTCTCTGTTATTTGGCAATTAGATTTAGCTCATTTCTGATAAGCAATATGTCAACAGACATCAATTAATTTCTATTAAAAAATAGCAATGTAAAATATCAATTTATAAAATTAGAAAATAAACATATTAAATTTTATACAAGAAATGAATTAAGTTCATATGTTGAATAACACATTTTACCAGTTCGTTGATTCAGAACGCATTTGCACAATGGTGAACCGGAAGCCTATTGTTTGATGATCCTTTTCTTCTGCCCGTGGAAAAAGTTCTACTGAAAGCATTTATGTTACACTTTGTAAAAAAAATGTTTGTGTTTAGAATGTCTACTAGTATATTAGTCCATCTTTAACTTTATAACTGTCCACAATACAACCGAATTCAATAGTTATTCGCGTGATTGTCTATTGTCTTTTAGAATTCACGCGATTTGTAACCATCACTTCTAACACACAGTTCTTTTAACATCACAAACTATACTTGTCCTATAAATATCTTAGTTTTAGATTTTTAAGAACAACCGTTCTACACAACAATTCAAAACTATACTTTTACTAGAAAACCGACCATGCTTTTCTAAAGCTATGATCTAAGACTTTTCTAAAAACACGACTTGTCCATCCAAGCGGTGGACTCCTACTGATCATCAAAACCACGAGATATCTCACTTCCGAAATTGAGTCTTTCCGGTCACACTTGTGCTGTCGTAAAACAGTCCGCACACGTCGTAAAACTCACAATTCACATACAATATTAATTAAACTAAATTATATTAAAATTAAACATGGTCATTTATACTGTTTGTCTTGAAAATCCATTTTGTTCCTATAAATGAATTTACTACATACAATTCATGATCCAGACTTCCTGTCTCGGTCCATGCAACCGCGGATTTTAAACCTATTATAAATTTTGATTTTTCACATTACCACAAAAACAAACCTCTTACAGAATTTGGACTAAAATGAATCAAATGCGTTTTATTTGTGTTTAATTTTAAACCGTTAATTGAAAACCAATCTTCAGCCATTGTTAATGCCAATGATGCAGATTTCTCCAAACTTTTAATGTTTTTTTTCCAGAAATTGTTAGAATGGTATCATCCGCAAATAGTACAGTTTTAGTTTCACCTACATTATATGGTAAAAACAGTAGAGGTCCATTGAACTGTGGGGAAACCCTCATGGGTTAATTTTCCAAGACAAATAGTAAGACCCATGAGAGTCTATATATATTACTCTTTGTCTTCTGCAGATAAATAATACTGAAACCAGCAATTTTCTACTCCATGTATGCCATAATAACTCATTTTTCTTGAAAGAATTGCACGGTTAAAAGCCTTAGACAGGTCTCACATCACAGATGCGACGTTACCTCTTTTGTCAATTATCGAATGTACTATTGATTCAAATAGTTCATAAATAGCAAATTCTGTAGAGAGCCTTTTTTTGAATTCAAACAGATCATGTTAAAATTTTATGTTTTTCAACAAATTTTAAAACTATTCAGCATTAGTCTTTCAAATATTTAGGACATTACTGGTATAAGGGCTATAGGACTGTAATTAGCAATGTCAGCCTTATCGCTTTTTTAAAAATAGGTTTTGTATGGGTATATTTTAGTTTTTCTGGAAAAATACCTTGTTCAAATGATTTATTAATTAGAAAGGATAGTGGTTTTGGAGTGATATGCGAAAAAGCTTGTAATATTAATGTAGTATAATATTAATGTCCCAACTTACAGCTTTACTATTCTTTAATGTATTTATAACTTTATGGATTTCGTTGGAGCTGGTCGGATCAAGAAACATTGAATTTGTAAAAGATTGCTTCTTCTGTTTTAATGCCTTAATCAATAATCATGCCATCAAGGACACATGAACAAAATGTTTATTAAAAATGTCAGCAATTTCAAGAAGATTGTCAATAATGGAACCCCCTATTGCCAAGCACCATATTATCGTTATATGTAGTATTTATACTACCAGTTTCCCGTTGCACAATTCCAGACTGCCCCACATTTATTTTCTGCCCTATCAATGTGTCTGTCAATCACAGTTTCACTATATTATTTCAAATTTTCACTAGTTTGAGAGGGAAAACCTCTTCAAATGATTTATAAACCTCTTCCATAATGGTGTCAAGTTTTTGTTTAGGTCTGACTGAGGAAAACTTATATGTTGAAATTTATAATTTTTTAGAATGGAATTAAAATAATTAATATTTTTTCGTTAAATAACCTTTTAAATTTTAAAGTAGGTTTAGTAAATTGTTTTTTAATTTCCGAATTTGAATTGAAAGTGCTTTGTAATCCGACAGGCAAGGTTCATACAATTTACACTTGATTGGTACAATATTTGTAAAGTCCATACAAGCTGCAGTTGCAGCAGTTATTCTAGTAGGGGTATCAATGTTAAGAAAAAGGTTAAAGATTTCAAAAGATGAAGTAATTTGTCTTTCTCTTTACTGTTACTTCATAAATCAACATTAAATTCGCCTGTAACCACAAGCTGTAATTTCTTTCTTTTTTTTTTACTAAAATTTTCAAAAAATCTCTTAAATTCATTATTTGGTACTCTATAAATACGTAACAGCATGGTAGAGTAATAATCATCCATGATCAGTTTAGCTGCAGTAAATTCAAAAATGGATTTTATACTGAAAATATTTAAGGTATCAATAGGTTTGGCTTTAACACTGATTCTTACTAGGATAGCAACTCCACTTCCTGATTTATTTTTCCCGAGAAAAACATGATGTCAATTTATAGCCATGTATAGTATTAAGTATACATTCATTTAACACCGTTGTCCATGTCTCGGACAAACATGTAGCTCTTGGTTTTTTATTTAATCTTTCCATAAATATATTGAATTCCCCAATTTTATTAAATGCACTATGAATGTTATAGACAAAGATACTGATACTAGATATTTATATCCTCCCTTACTTGAGAACCAGCTAACTCCTCCGCCCTTCTCGGACCTCTAAACCTATTTTTTTTTACTTCTCTCTGACTTTTTTAGGAACTCTCTCCTTGAAAAATATCTAAAGGTAAAAAACATTTTCCCCCAATGGAGGATTAACTCTTGCTGAGAGCCAATTCAGAGTCAGAGTGAGATTTTTGGCTTTACATATGAGCTGTGGGCTATAATACGTTTAACTAGTACAGATGTTATTTTATTTTTCTTAAAGTGAAATTCCTGTACTCGACGTGACTCAAAACATACTTATTAACATCACACAGAAAAATCCTTCCACAGTTAACAATCTCTAAAATAAAGTTATTGCAAATATAACTGTCCTTATGTAACATAAGTTTTCATGCCTGTATGGTATGGTTGACACCATTACAGTTACATCAACTACACTAGATATTGAGTTGTTTTTTTAATTTATTTTAGATTTGAGGCACTTTCAGTGTTAATATCATTCGTCCCACCTGCTATAACAACAAAATTGTTTTTACTGAAGTCTTTAGTCAGAGAAGTACCATATTGGACTACCTGTGACAGAGTAGCATTTGGTTTAACTATAGAACTTACAACATAGTTTAGATCCAATGACTCCAACAGGAACCATGACATCCCTCTTTCTTGACTGTCAGAATGTAAAAGAACCATTCTGTGCTTTGTTTTACATAACTGACGTTTGTTTCGAGTATTTATAAGTTTTAATTTAGAATTTTGTCTTTGTACATCTCTGCTCAGTCCCGTATAGATTTTTTCAAAGTGAATTGGAATTTATTATTCTTTTACTAATATTTATATTTTCTGATTGTCTTTCCAAGAATATTTAAGGCATCAAGGTGATTCTTGTTTTCCAAGTTACAATCAGGACAGTGAAGGGAGTTAAATTTGGACATTTTCATAGGAAATTTAAATTTTTTATATGGATATTATTAACTGGTGTACTGGGCAAAGATCTACTCAAAACAAATTGTTCTGCAATTTTGGCTGAGGAAATACTCTTTATTTTGTTTATTTCAATTTTAAGAATATTATTTTCTAACATTAATTCATTAATCTCTCTTCCTCTGTAAAAGCACTTTCTGTATAAATTTCATTGATTTCTTTTTGATTAGACAGCTGATTTAACAATTCCTTGTCATTATTATTATTATGTAACAATAAATTTTCCAATTAAATATTTTTATCAAGAGCCAGTTTTACTCAGGCCACTTAGACACTCCCAATGTGAGAGCAATCAAGACAGCAACCACTGTATGATCATTAGATCAATAATTCATATTTTTAAATACCTCATAAAAATCAATATGCAGATAAACAAATACCAATCATACTTTTAAATATTACACATATAGTCAAATATTGCATGAACAATTTCAATTCAATACCAAAAATCCTATGAAATATTTCCCAAAAACTCAACAAAGTCTTCAAATGCAATATAAATGTAAACAATAATATAAATTTAAAATATAGATTAAAATCAACAACTGTTTATAGCCTAAATTTATATCACAAATGTCAGAATTAATAAATAATAACTTAACACTCAAACATGTATATTAACACACTTGATTGTCAAAATGTTTAAAGTTCTTACCAATTTGATTTATTAAATTGAATTCATTTAAAGTTAGTTCATTAATCTCAAGATCAAAGTCCAAGTTAATTCTGGTGATCCTTCTCAAGTCAAACAGACTGTATATCAGGTCAAACAGTTATCTGATCTCAACATCAATCATCATTTGTAAAATAGTTATTAAAAATTAATATTTTGTTCTTTTAGTTGTAATAATTTAAAAAAGAAGTTTTGTTTACTTATTTATTAATGATAATTTTTTGATTTGCTCGACTTTAGGCGCCAGGTATCCTTAACATACCAATTTAGAAAAAAGAATGAATTTAATTATTTGAAAGAAAGAAAAAAATCTCGGGGGTCGCAAGTTCTTTTTACAGTGTACTTACAGTGGATTTTGGTTTTTTAATGAGAACACTTTGACTGAAATGTTACAAAGAAAACATTTATTAAAGACAAGTAAGTTTTTATACATTAGCATTTGTTATAGAGACATATATCATGAAAACAACTATAGCTATCATCTTAGTTAAATTACTTTTTATCTTCTCAGAGGGAGAACTGATCTTTTATTCTTTGAATTTAAAATTGACTCTAAGTTGCAACTAAAATTGATTTTATGAATAAAAATAAATTGAAATTCCTTTAAAAAGGTTAAATAAGTCATCAGACATTTATTTCTTCTTTACATAAAAAGAAATTGTTATCCTTTATATATCAAATTTATATAATAAAAGTTAAGATATTAAACATTGTAAATTTCTATACAATAACAAAGTAAATATAATGTGTTATTTAACACTAGTTACCAGACCATAGTCATTGTACATAATTCAATGATGTTCCTGCAGCGTCCTAAAAATGCCGTCGTTGTGCCCGTGGCGAAGTTGTATTTGCACCTCACGAATGTTTATAAAAAGAAAATCTGTTTATACATTAGTCCATTCTACAATTTGTAACTGTTCATTTTCCGACTGCATTGCTATGACACACGCTAATTGTTTATTGTCTATTCGCGTGAACACGTCTAATCAATTTAACCGTTCAAACAGAGTTTTAACACACTCTCACTCTTAATCGACCAACGATTAAATTCTTTACATTTTCTATTTTACTACATATCAAATTATTACATCACACTATGTCCTTTCTTTCCTCAACTCTACAAAACACATCTTTTCCCTCCAAGCTCTGGACTTCAACCTTTTTAGAACACAACCTGTCACTCCTAACGCTGGACTTAGACTGCTGTTGCCATGAGGCAAATTCTTACTTCCGAAAGCGTTCTTTCCGGTTACTGTTCACACATTTTACCGCACTGCCGTAAAATACAAATAATTTACATTTTATAACAAACAAACTAAATTACATTAAAATTAAACATAATAATTCATACTGTTGTCTTGAAAATCCATTTTTCTTTTATTAATGACGTTACTAAATTTAAATTATTATTTGAATTTATTATCTCTTTGGCTTAACCGCGTCTTTTAAATGAGTCTATTTTAAAATCTGACTTTTCACATTGTCACAAAACCCCACAAGGTTTGTATTTCAATACAGGTATTGGAATACAAAGCTTTTATATATATATACTTCAAATCGAAAAAAAATATTAATGGATGTTCAAGACATTTCATTTCAGAAGCTAAGGACCTCATGAAAGAAAATAAGTATCCCTAGTATACTTAATTTAAGAAAGATTCTCTTTTCTTATAAAAACTAAAAATCTATTTGCTAAAATCCTATTTCATTATTTTAATTTGTTAGCGTTATAATAACTCATTGTAAAAAAAAATAATACGAATCAATTAGTGCTAAGTCTTATCTCTATTTATACAATAAAACCCATCATCAGTTTCCTTTCCAACCTTGTTGGCTGAAACTTTCCATCAACATTTTTTGTTGACAGGATCCCGTCACTCAAAGCTTATCTCCCAGACATCTGTCTGTATATTTTCCTGCCATCTAGCATTTTCTTTCCCACACTTTATTTTTCTGCCAAGACGAAATTTCTACATCTTTTGAAAATCTACCTTTGACTCTAAATACTCATCTGAATAATTCCTTCAACTTAATACAATTAAAATTTAAAACTTCTCATTATCATTAACATTATTACAAAATTATTTACTTATTACTCAACATTGCTTCAATTCACCTTAAAACTTTTCAATTCAGACTTTTATTTTATTATTTATTTTAGTTTAAATCCAATAACTATTTATTCTTACTTAAATTCTTAATTACTCTTTGTCTCGCTGGGATAACATGTTAACTACTGATTTTACAATTACAAAAAACTCTTTTCTTCAACTAAAATTTAAAAATATAACATCATTATTATCAAAAAAAAATATAATTTTACTTACAAAACTCATCTATTTATTTCAAAACTACCTCTCTACAATTGTATTGTCTCTCAGTATCCTATCTTGAAATTATTTCCATCTTATCTTTCATATTTTAATAATTCAAGTTGCATTAATCCCCAAACAAAATTCTTCATAAAATAAAAAAAAAACTCCTTATTATTTACCTATATTTTACTTCATAAATAATCTCCTTACTTCAACGTAGCTTCCTTTAAACATCATAATAATCGTCGTTTATCCGCAGAATTCCTTAAATCTCCCTTTATTTCATTAAAATCGTCGCATATTTCCTTTATTTCATTAAAATCATCGTATATTTCCTTTATTTCATCGCAGTACTCAAAAAACCTCTTAAAAACTAAAATTTACCATTAATGCAACCTAACTACTCTTTTTATAAAAGCTTCTTAACAGAACAACTTCATTTTAAATACCACTTTACTCAACAATTCTGTAAAGTCATCATCTTCATATAAAACTCAAAAAATCTCTCATTTAAACTGCTTTTTATTAATACCTTCTTAATCATCAACCACTTAAATACAAAAACTTCAAAAAATAAAATTTACATTGTTTCCCAGCTAACACCGTATTTCATCAAAATCTTTAGACACCTTTATCAAATAACTTCTCACAATCATCTATTGTTTTAAATTCAAACATTATTTATTAAAAATCGTTGATTATTTATTTCCTTTATAAATTTCATCAAAATCTCTTTATCATTATTAATTTATTACTGCTTCCTTTAAAAAACAAAAACTTAACCTCCTTTACTCCTTTTTTAACATCAAAAAATTTAAAAAACTTAATTATTATCTGTCTTGGCAAAACTCACATAAATACTCAAACTTTAATCGACTATTCTTCACATTCTCAATCATAAATCACTTAAAACTAACAACTTTTTATCATTTTATTATTAAATAATTCTTAATATTTATAACATCAAACATACAACTTATCGTTTTACCATTTAATATCTAATTACCTATTCTAATCAGCTAATCAACATTTTTACAATTTTATAAAACTTTCCGTTTCATTTCATAAAAACTCTCCTTCTTGTCACGTCCGATTTATTTCTAAATATATACAGATTGATCACTTCTATATATATATCCTACAATTTATTTTCAATCAACATCTGTCTAAATTTATTATCACATGATGTTTTTTCATGTAATAATGTCACACTTATTTATGCATTTTTCTTCCTAACCTCTCCTACCTATCCTTCTGATGGTCTAATCTTTTACATGTACCCTTCAGGTTACACTCTGGACTCTTACACGAAACAAACATGCTATGACCCTAAAATATGTAGTGGTTGAAATGCGATATCCCTACTCGATTCGAAATACCGCCCACCACACACTTCAAACTCACAACACACCTTTCGTGCAGTCCCGAAATTGCCTCATTTTCACAAATAAAACAATTTCTTTTACTACATAAACTCCTGCCTCCTCCCAAAATGTTCATGTACTCCTTAAATGCATCTACACGAAGAAAATTTTAAAATTCATAAAAAATTTCATTAAAATCGTTTCATCCGAAGTTGAAATAATGTTTATTTTTACCAAGTTTATTACTAGCATCGTCGATTTTCTGTTTATGTAATCCTTTCTAGATGTTATTATTCAAATTCAAAAAGAAAATTTTATTTTTTAAAATTTATTCTAAGTCCTTTACTTAGAAATTTTACCTTCAATACTATTAAAGTTATTTAAGTAATCTACTTTTGTTCTTGTTTACTTTATTTAAAACCAATTATCCTTTATTTAAGTACTTTTTATTTGAAAACGCAAGTTAATTTCCGATTATAAGTCAAAAGTTTTTCATTTTCAGAACAATAATTCTGTCACACGCTGTATCTCGTCTTAATGTCATGCAAAGGAATTCTAGGCCTGGTTTAAGCATAAACAAGTCCCCTCGATATGAGACAATCCTTATCTGTCTATTGCTGATAAGAAGTGAACCTTTTCGTTCCAATACGGTCTATAGATGAATCTCAACTCTCTCTTTACATTTTATTGAATATTTAATATTGAATCCACCTACTTAATATTGAATATTATTTCTTCAACACTACACGGGATCTTTGCCTCGAACCAACTTCCTTATCTAGTCACGTTTCATAATTATTTATTCCTTTCATAAATATACAGAGTTATTTACTAACAATCTTGCATCTCCAATGATCCTCTCTTCTAACTAATCTGTTATCGTCACGATTTCTAAATATTATTTCTTCTATAAACATATGAAATTGTTTACTGCTATAATCCAGCGTCTTTACTTTAACAAATACTTAAACGTTTTCTAAAACTAAACTCTTAATATTTTACGCTTGGCTTATATTATTATTTATTCTGATTCTGTCTTAGCTTACAAAATTTATCAGTACACACAAATTATTAATATTCATAACTCTTAATTATTTATTATCAAACTTAAACTTATTTATTAACAAAACTCTTATTCTATTTATTATTTTTCAAAATCAAGTCCGTGTGTTTATAAAAATGTCTTTACATTATTATTAGTCATTCCAAATTTCATTTTATTATAACTCAATTATAAATTATCCATTTTTTTTCGATGGTTCCCCGATTGGTGAAACATTTTGTAAAATATAGCCTGCATTCTTAACATAATTACAACGTTAACTACTTCTGTCCACATGGACAGTTTGTCTAGCCCATTCATTACAATAGAACCTTTCTTAACAAAGGATTCCCCTCTGTTATTGTCTCGGAGTATTGACAAAATACTTCTCTCTTTCTCATTCTCAGGCATACCATCACCCCTCCTTCCCTCAAACATCTTAGAATCTAATGACCTAATTTCAACATCTGTTCGTTCAGGAATTCTAACCCCACCATTCTTATACACTAGTACAAAACCTTCTTTTACTATTTCTACATTTTTACTTTCAAGATTATATTTAAAGTTACTTTTTTCACAAAAACTTTTAATTTCTTGTTCTTGTATTCTAAAAATATTTCTAAATTCTAACATCGTGTATTTTTCAAAATCTACAGTCCTATGGTAAACTCGTTTTTTAAGATAAACAGCTGATTCCTTTATTATTAGATTATTTACCTTTACTTTGTTTTTTGAATTAATTATACCTATTTCAACCCCACCAAACTTATTCACTTCAACATTACTTGTTATTTCTAGATTTACCTTGTTACCTAACCCATTATTCATTATTTTAGAAATTTCTTGAACACAATCATTCACACAATTGTCTTCTATTATTATCAAATCATTTGACATGTTATTTATTTCATTAAAACTGTTAATTTCAATTTCAGCTATTGCTTGATTTAAATTGTTATCTAAATTATTAATATTTTCTACCAAAACACCTTCTACACTATTAATCTGTTCAAATTCTACTTTTTTCTCACAATAGCTTAATTCAAATTCTACTTTATTATTAGTTTCCATTACATTAATTTCCATTTTAAGATTCTGTTCAAATTTTACATAATTTGGTTTTAATTCAACCCTCATTTCTTCAAATTTTTTACACATTGCTTCTTTTAAATCTAAATTAGCTTGTCTTAGTTCTAATTTACTCAGTTTCAAGTCATTATCTATTTTATCAAGTTTAACATTATTCTGTTCAAGTTTAATATTAAAATTCTCTAGTTTTTCATTAATTTCTAGTTTATTCTGATCAAATTTATTACTTATTTCTAATCTACTTTGTTTAATATCATTACTTATACATTCAAATTTTTTATCATTATCTCGTTTAAATTCTAGATTATTCTGTTCAATTTTATTATTTGTTTCTTTTAATTCTGAACTATTTTGACTAAATTTACCATTCATCTCTTTCATCATTACTTCCAACATTCTCATTACTTTATCATCTCTATTTAATCTATCCTGTTCAATTACACTAACCTGCTCAATTACCCTAACCTCTTCAGTCCTTAAATTATTATTATTATTAATACCCTCCATTTTATTTAAATTTTGATCTTCCTTTACCAAATTGCTATTATTATTTACTAAGTCACTTGAAACCTTATCTTTTCCATCAAAATCATTAACCCCACCATTTTTCTTAACTTTTAAATTTTCATTATTATCTACCTCTATTTTAACTATTATTATGTTTACCTTTAGTTTTAAATTTAAATTTTAGTTACCAAAATCATCATCCTAACCTGTTCATTATTATTAACATTTATATTTTCTAACTCCATTTTTATCTTATATTTAACACAACAGAATCTAATACTTAACCAACACAAAATTTTAAGAGAATCTTTCTTGTTATTAATGATAGAGTCCTTACCTTGATTTTAAGTGTTCGCATTACCAAAATCACTGTATTTTTCGACTTAAAAAGCCCTCAGTTGAGGCGACATTTGTAATAATTTAAAAAAGAAGTTTTGTTTACTTATTTATTAATGATAATTTTTTGATTTGCTCGACTTTAGGCGCCAGGTATCCTTAACATACCAATTTAGAAAAAAGAATGAATTTAATTATTTGAAAGAAAGAAAAAAATCTCGGGGGTCGCAAGTTCTTTTTACAGTGTACTTACAGTGGATTTTGGTTTTTTAATGAGAACACTTTGACTGAAATGTTACAAAGAAAACATTTATTAAAGACAAGTAAGTTTTTATACATTAGCATTTGTTATAGAGACATATATCATGAAAACAACTATAGCTATCATCTTAGTTAAATTACTTTTTATCTTCTCAGAGGGAGAACTGATCTTTTATTCTTTGAATTTAAAATTGACTCTAAGTTGCAACTAAAATTGATTTTATGAATAAAAATAAATTGAAATTCCTTTAAAAAGGTTAAATAAGTCATCAGACATTTATTTCTTCTTTACATAAAAAGAAATTGTTATCCTTTATATATCAAATTTATATAATAAAAGTTAAGATATTAAACATTGTAAATTTCTATACAATAACAAAGTAAATATAATGTGTTATTTAACACTAGTTACCAGACCATAGTCATTGTACATAATTCAATGATGTTCCTGCAGCGTCCTAAAAATGCCGTCGTTGTGCCCGTGGCGAAGTTGTATTTGCACCTCACGAATGTTTATAAAAAGAAAATCTGTTTATACATTAGTCCATTCTACAATTTGTAACTGTTCATTTTCCGACTGCATTGCTATGACACACGCTAATTGTTTATTGTCTATTCGCGTGAACACGTCTAATCAATTTAACCGTTCAAACAGAGTTTTAACACACTCTCACTCTTAATCGACCAACGATTAAATTCTTTACATTTTCTATTTTACTACATATCAAATTATTACATCACACTATGTCCTTTCTTTCCTCAACTCTACAAAACACATCTTTTCCCTCCAAGCTCTGGACTTCAACCTTTTTAGAACACAACCTGTCACTCCTAACGCTGGACTTAGACTGCTGTTGCCATGAGGCAAATTCTTACTTCCGAAAGCGTTCTTTCCGGTTACTGTTCACACATTTTACCGCACTGCCGTAAAATACAAATAATTTACATTTTATAACAAACAAACTAAATTACATTAAAATTAAACATAATAATTCATACTGTTGTCTTGAAAATCCATTTTTCTTTTATTAATGACGTTACTAAATTTAAATTATTATTTGAATTTATTATCTCTTTGGCTTAACCGCGTCTTTTAAATGAGTCTATTTTAAAATCTGACTTTTCACATTGTCACATAGTTTAAACTCACGTTATTGCCCCAAAATTTATCTTTGTTACACGAATTTGTTCTCTTGTAAAAACATTACAATATTATGTAAATTTTTTGAAATAAAATCTTGAATGTAGCATATTTAGTAAGCAAATGCTGGGAGCTCAGAAATACAGCAAAACAACCTTTCTGAACCATCTGTGCTAGGTACAGTTGGGCGCAATCCAATATTGTCAAATCTTCTGTTTGGAATACAATTGTGTATTTTCCGAAAGCTATATTTATATTTTCTCTGGTTGTTTTTCCATATATTCCCTCACCTGCACCTAATTCAGTACGAGATCCATGAGTATAGTATTCTTTATTATTCTGTCAAAATCCTTTCTCTTTTGGATTATAGTTTCATTGGTATATAGTCAATGAGGTTTTTTACTGATGTAATCACTTCTCATAGTTAGTACGTGTTATATGATTTGTGTTTTTAAATGGTACCATGTCCTTTTTGTCAATGGCTTCTGTTTCACATTTCAGAGTAATCCGTTCTGTATGCCGCTGAACTTGCCTTACCTATTATGCTATAGTCTAGTGGAGCTATTCCTAACACAACTTCTATTACTACTGTTGGTATACTTCTAAAAGCTCCTCTCTTTATGTATACTAATAGGCCAAAACGTACCTTACCTACAATAGATGTACTCCAAATTACATTTTGTTTCCGTAGAAGATATAAAAGTTCAAATATTTTTTAAACACTGTGTATAATTTTTGTTGGAAACCTCCTCATAATCCAAGTTATCTCACAGGTTAGGTTAAAGTAAGGAACTTGCCCAGATAAGATCTTTTTTCACAAGTTTTTAAAATACACATGGAAATATTAGACCGTAGGTACTTGGTGGTATTCCATTTTAAATAAAATTAAAACAACAAATTTTTTAGTATCAACCATGGTCGGCAAGTTTCTATTAAAACATTGTGGTTGATACTAAAAAAATTGTTGTTTTAATTTTATTTAAAACAATATGTTCATTATACAAATATATCAAATTGTTTTGTTCTATAATTTAAAAAAAATATTGTTTTTGATATTTAAAGTTATACAAAAATAGAAAATATCTATTAACTAAACTCCCCTACCTTTTTGTTTTGTTTAACATTAACTGAAATGTAAGCTAAAAACAATACCACCCCTCCTCCCCATTAGGTTGAGAGGTATAAAAAAGTATGAAAATGAACCTTTTGAACTTTTTATGAGGGTAAGTTTTTTTAAGATTGTTTTTAACTGTATAACTGTATTTAGAAAACAAATTTAAAATTAATAACTCAACTAATGTATTAAAACTCAACATAAGGAAAATTCTTGTTGATATAATCCTGTTGAAGACCAAGTGAATTTTAAACTAAATTCTTCTATCTCATAACTATAATTTGACTATAAAATATAAATTACTACTTTTGATTAGTTCAAGTTGATAGTTGTGCCATATCAACTACTCTAAATTGTGTGTATGATGGCAAATCTGATAATTGTACAAGCATTTTACCAAGTAGTGACAGTTTGAGGACAAGTATGTAAATCAGTTTGTACACCATATTTTCTCTGTTAAACCAAAACAAATACATCAAGGAGGCTTTTAATCTACTTTCACATGATAGGGGAATGAACAAATAATATTAATGTAATATAAAATTGTCAATCATTATTGATATATTTTCTTTATAAATTGCAAATTATTTTATGATTGTCATTAATCCTTGTCTACTTTTTGTTGCGTATAGCTATATTGTATCTGGAGATGCAGATGGCAAATGTTATGTGTGGGATTGGAAAACTACGAAATTATTCAAGAAATGGAAGGCTCATGATAGTGTTTGTATTGGAGTTTTATGGCACCCACACGAACCAAGTAAAGTAGCGACTGCTGGGTGGGATGGACTTATTAAATACTGGGATTAAGTGTGTACCTTTTTCTATTTGGTAAATAATTTTAAAAGTTACAATATATATATTTCATTGTAAACATTTATATTACCGTCTCAAATTATGTCATATAAATGTAAATTTATGTATATAATACAAAAATTGAAAACCATGATAGGAGACCTCTATACTACATAATTCTCTGTAAGGTACTTTACAGAGAATTACTTTTATTAAATTCTATCAGGGGGTAATTTTTATTACATGGTAATTTGCTTACATGCTTAAAAATATTTATATTATAAAACTGGACTGCTGAAAAATCAATGAAAAATTCCATGTTGCTCAAATTAAACAAAAAAAATTCAGTGGCCAAAAATAAAAAATATCAACAAATTTGTATTTGATTCACTATAATGATTCACTTGTGGAAACTTCAGTCACCAAATGAATGTCACACAATTTTTCACAATAAACTTTATTTGTACAATGCAGTATCAGATAATGTTTCAATGACTAAGTCATCATCCTCAGTTGTTAAACACAAACAGACCGTCCTGACACTGAACTATGACTGGTAAGGCCAAAGCTTCATATAATAATTTGGTAATTATATTTGATTGTTAATATGTGTTAAATATATTATATTGTTTTACTTCATACAAGTTTAATTACAAATGTGAGGCTTGTCAAGGTATAGTTACTGTGATTTGAGTGTAGAGATCACATGTTTAAATATGAAATATATGACACTCAAGTGAGACGAGTCATATATACAGCACAGATTGGAGCTAACATTTAAATATGAAGAACTATGAAGCTTGTCAGAGCTGAGTTCCTACATGTTCATCCAAGTTCAAGCTATATTTATTAAATAATAAACACCAGACGAACCTTACCACATAGAATTATTATGCAAGTGTTTTCACACTAAGTTATTTGTTTTATTATGAAATTACTATTATATATATATATATATATATATATATATATATATATATAATAATTAAAAGAAGAGAATAAACTGTATTTTATAGTATTACATTCAAATATAGTTAATAAACATTTCAACTCACTTATTCAATAGAATAAAGTTTTTTATGTGCAAATTAAGTGAAGAGTGGATTTAAAGTATCAGTTTTGTTTTGGTTATACAAAATAAAACCATAAACATAATATGTCTTTAATATTATGGTAATTTTTAAGTTATACAAATTCAATTAAAACTGTTATTTCATGTTTGTTACACAAGCTGGCGTAGCTTAGCTGGCAGAGTGCTCAATTATCATGGTTCGTACTAGTGAACCATTGAAGATTAACCAGGTTCGAACCTGTATTTTTCCGTAACACATTGTATTTTTCCGTGTGTGTTACCTACTCCTCCGTCTTCATTACACATGCGAAGTGAGTGGAGGCTTAATGTAAATAATTTATGACTGAATAATCTACACACCTTTAGCAAGTAAAAGGCAGTTATAAAAAGGCAAAATTCAAGAAGCCAGATATTTCTTGTAAATTATTGTTATTTAAGGATATTGATATTTGATTTGTAAATACTAATGTTTATCTTATGTATTACTTACCCAGTATAATAATCTTCACATTTCATGGCCTCAGGAAACCAAAAATGTGATTTTCATCATGCTGTGTGTCTGTCGTCATTGTCGTCTGTACTTAAGCATGGTAGTGGCTACAAAAATTATGATATGCATATAAAATTTGATAAGGGAACTATAAAGTTTTTATTAATATTCAGAAGAATTCAATTTAAACATTTCAAATTGGTGGCTATTTTAAGCAGTGTTTTGTTCATATCTCATAAGAATTCAACTTATAATACACTAATTTAGATAGAAATTTGCAGATTTCAATTCTGCATATAATGGTACTAACTTCAACCTTTCTACATTGACAAAACTAATTTGAATGCTGCTCTTCCCACAAAAATGTGATATTTGTATTCAAATGAAATCTGGCAGGCCCCTGTCACTGACACGAGCGAAGTGAGTGGAGACTATTTAATATTTACAAATCTGCCCGACATCAAGAAAGTAATGATACACCTGTGTAACAACTGTTTTAACCAAAATTCTCCTATAAAACATACTGGTTACTGAGTAAGAACTATTTAACATATCCTAAAAGGCCTAAGAGACCAACTTTTTGGCATTACGTTTAGAATATCTGGTTGTATTACACTCTACAATGGGCTGGGTAATCACAGATGATGGCCATCAACTTGTTTTAGCTGTGACTTTAAATAGCTTTCAAAAGAATACTTAAAATTTTGAAAATAAAAACTTCAATATTTTGTGTTACATACCTTTCTAAGAATAAATAAAAAAATATAGTAGATAATCTAAATATATTGACAGTATTCCTTAAATACAAATATAATTAAAATATTTATACAAATATATATTAATACAAATATATTAATACAAATATAATTTGATGTTTTTCAGCTTATTTTGAACTATTTTTAAGGAACAGTTTCTTTTTTTTAGGTCTTCCTATTGTCTGAGGTGACTGAACTGATTTTGTTAGTTTTTAGTATTTAATTTCTTAGAAGTTCTAGTTTTTCACGACAATTCCAAACTTTTGCTCTATTGTATTTAATAAGTCATATTTTATATGAACTTTTTTTGAACAAATTAATAGTGTAAATACATATTGAGCTTGACTTGTGAGGTAATATTAGATAGAAAAAAAAAAACTCGATCACAAGCTCTCACAAAAGTTATGTTTATTTAAACAAACACGTTTCAACGACAAAGTCGCCATCCTCAGTGTTACATGAGCTACAATAACAAAACCACAACTTATTAATAGTAGTTAAATGGATTTGAGTACAATACACTACTTTAAGTTCTGAACTAATTTTTAATGTAACAACCAAGACAACCATACAATGTTAGTATAGTAAAAGTGTAAGGAATGATCGAATTATTAGTTAATTTGTAATTAATGTGATTTGTTTAGTTGTAAATGTAATATATTGTTTTAAAACTATTTAAGACTATCTAGAAATGAGGTGCAGGCTTTCATTGTTGAAAGTATATTTTATACACCTTTTAATTTAGATTAGAACCATTAACTTTCCAACGAGCTTTGATAAACCATTATGTTACCTAATTATTGGCATTAAATTACAGGCATATCAATAGAAGTTTTTAATAACTAAATGACCCAGGTTTAGGCCTGGAGAAAAAACAAATATGTGAAAACAGAATTTTTTATTGTCCCTAAAACTTGATTGCCACTTGATGTTGAACTTTTAGTTAATAACATACTCTCTTTATCTCGTTGATGGGATTAAATTGATATTGAAATTTTTTTGGGCCTTCCTAAGCCCAAAACATTTCTGTTTATTTGTCTGTTACTAAATGTCTATTTATATGTCCATCCACACTGATTTTTCAGAAACAGTGTGATAAATTTATTTAACTGTGTTTTAGGTTTTTAATTATTTCCTATACCTCAACATTTTGGGATACTTATCATATGGAAAAATCACAAAATTGCTTTTGCTAAAAGTGTTTTCTAGTTTCTAGCAATTATGATCAATTTTTTTTAAAATCTGCCCTCTAAGAATTGAAACAAAACATATTAGTCACTATTAAATGTTACTTCAGGAGTTATTAGCAAAAAATCATCTTTGGAGCTGTTTGAAAAAAGCCTAAGTTATAAAAATCAGTGCTACCGATTTCAATAAAATTTTATTGAAATATGAAGATTAATAACTCAAACCATTGTACCAAATCTCAAGTAATAGAAAACTATAGAAGTAATTAGAAAGTAATTCAAATGAACCTGAAGTAAAACATAATTTCAAACAATACACGGTATGCTTGGGACCAGTTTATGACATGAGCAAATCAGATAAAGCAATTTATATTTAAAGTCAAGTTGCTAACATAACAAATATTTTTCACTACTTATTTTAATTTTTGAGTCCGTCTTTCATGTTAGGCACTCAAAATGGCAATATTCTATTTTGTTAATAAATTTGTTTCACTAACATTACAAAATGGATGTCCCTTAACCCTGTTGTCAAAAGTTTTGTGTTCTTTCTTTTAAGATAATCATTAATATAAATTACATATGTAAAGTTTTTATACAAAAAGTAAACTTTTTATCTATCATTCGCAATTAGTTACATAAGTAATTATACAGTTATTACTTCATTAGACAAGTACATTTGGTTGTTATCGCTGTAAATAAAATTGTGGTAAATTAAAATTATGTTTATAAGTAGTTTGATATACTGTGTATATATATAATAATATTGTTATGTAGATAATAACATCAGTAATAATAAATATTATTAATTATGTACTATATTTGAAATGAAGAATGTGTAATTTCATTGAAATAAAACAAAATCATGTTCATTATTTTGATTGTTTACCCAAAAAATTACTGTAAGGTAAATTGTAATAGGCATTTTGAATTGCATTAACTCCTTTAATTTTCAAAACTATAAATGATGACAAATGAGATTTTATACATGATAACAATGGTGAATCTAGAACTAACTAAAGTAAGGGATAAAAGATAAATTATAATTCTCTCCTTTTCACAAACCTAAAACTAATAAGGCTGATTTTGGTAGAACTTGGTACAGAAGAATTTTTTGAAGGATATTAATTTTGAAGGTATTGTAGGCATGTTGTTAAATGAACATTTTCACAGTGTCTTATTAAATTTTAGATTTTTGAAAAACATATTTCACATAATGTGTTAGAATTGTATAATTTTATGGTTGTTTATTAACTTTAGCTGTCCTTAATTGTATGCTTTTCATTTAACTCTAAAAATATAATTGTGTGATATAAATTGGCTAGAAACTCAACACAATTTTTCTGGTTAATTTAAATAATTCAGTGCATTATAAAAAACAATGATTGTGCTAAGTTTTATGAATATTATACATAAATTATGTTTGCTAGCTTTTGAAATTTACATTAGTTTATTAAGAAATGTTTGCCAAAATTATTTTAAAAATCAAAGTTTGAATCAAATTTGGTTAAAGTTTTGACTGTTATAGTGTATACAAGAATACTCCTGTTATCATGGTCAAGTTTTATGCTGTTGCTTTTCCATTAACATTCTTAAATTAACGGATATTCACTAAGATATAGGACAATGTAGTTTCTAGTTGATCAAATCAAAAAGTTGTATTGATAATTTTGTTTTTATGGAATTTTTATATAAATACAAACACATAGTGAATGCTTTGACACACTCCTAAATTAAACAGTGTAAAATTATATTATTAAAAATATATATATTTTAAAAAATTGTATTGGTTGACACTCTGCTTTTATTTTCTGATTGCAGTTGTTTTGTTTTATATCTTACAGTAGACTCCCGTAAGTTCGGCCACCTCGGGACTGGACCCTAGGCCGAACTTAAAAGTGGCCGAACTAACCAATCCCTATCTAAAAAAATGCCTATTTATTGTTTGTAAGGATCGTGTTGTGAATCGATGGGTATAGGTAAAGTTACAATAAACAAGTTAAGGTCGCGTCTGGCTGGTGTGCGTAAGGATCGTGTTGTAAATCGATGCGTATAGGAAAAGAATACAATAAAAAAGTAAAGGTCGCGTCTGGCTGGCGCGCGTAAGAATCGTGTTGTGAAAAGATGCGTATAGGAAAAGAATACAATAAACAAGTTAAGGTCGCGTCTAGCTGGCGCACGTAAGGATCGTGTTGTGAAAAGATGCGTATAGGAAAAGAATACAATAAACAAGTTAAGGTCACGTCTGGCTGGCGCGCCGTGCCTAGTGCGTGACTCATGCTCAGAGAGCCGGCTGGACTAAGCGGAGACCGAACTAACCGAGGCCGAACTTACGGGAGTCTACTGTATATATATATTTTTTTCCTTTCTTATATCTTAGTTTTGGTAGGAAAAAGTTTAGATATTTTCACATGCTAAACCTGAGCAATGGAAAATAATGATGGTAATCCAAATACATATAAATCTCCAATATTTAAACAATTCGTGTATATAAACATTGAATTTTAATAAAATGTGTGCCTTAAAAATAGGTGGCACTTAAATATACACCTAAATAAAAAGCAGAATGTCTTGAAAGTTCATCTTTAACTCTCTCTGGTAACACGCTTCAACCAAGCGTTTATGTGATAAGAAATCCCTTTTTTCCTGACATACTTACTCCAAAACAGTAACATCTAACTTTTTTTTTCTTTACACAGATAAATTCTATGCACTTTCCTGAAAAAAAAAGATGTCTTATAAGTTGGGGTTTGAATAAAGTTATTATTTTTTACGACTTAAAAAAAATGATTAAAAAAGCAGAAAATGCCAATATTTTATAGTAAGCGGTGTAGCGTTTATTTAAATCCGCTACATAATTTATCTATAAACATCCTAAAACATAAACTGAATCATACACAAGTAAGTCTTATATGTAGATTAGAACACGGCCGGAGGCAAACACAGAACAACCCAGCTGTTCGATTCTAGCGCATGCGCCTTCGCTGCTACGAGGCATGAATCATCTTCTTGTCAGTCTTACGTATTTCAACATGATGTCCGACACTCATTTTTCTTTCTTGTGATGTCAATGTAAAATTTTTTTTTTTAACGGTAAAATGTGAAAGTTAAAAAGTGATTAAGTTTAAAAATGACCTAAATTTAACGTGTGTGCGAGCTCTACAAATATCTTGCGAAATTATGTAAAAAAAAAGAAGTTTTTCAAAATGTCTCAAAGTTTCGTAATGACGTCAGAACACATCTCAAAATGGAGAACCACCATTCTCTGATCCAGGTAATAAAAAAATTCATTTCATTTAGTAAGATAAATTTCAATGAAAGAAATTTCTATAATCTGAGTTTGCTATCTTATATGCGTCTTGTATTTTGGGTTATGCTGTAAGATTTTATTTAAATATTCTTTTCATTCATTGATTAAAGTCTGTTAAATAATTAGTTTTGTTTCAGTCAAAAAATTATTGTAATTCAAATTTATAACACAGTTAGAAATATTTTTGCTATACAGCCTGATGTAAAATCTTTTGTAACGTAACTCTAGGTTACTTGAAATGTGCAAAACCCAACATGAAACTTAAGCTTCAATTTAAAACATGAAAACTAAATTTTTTCTGCCTTACTAATGCCTTTTGTTTTTTTTAAATGCAGTTCTAAAACTGGTCCAAGAAATGGGACTCCGATCTTCAGTTCACAACTTTAAGTAAAATTTCAATTGAACCTAATGTGTTGAAGAACTAAAGCTACATATATATTTTTTGTTTTGGCAGTTATGAACTTTGTTAATTCATAGCTGACCGTAAAGGCAAAAATCTAATTGTTATTGTATATGAAATGTGAAAATAAAATAAGGTAAATTAAACTCAAATGTTATATATATTTTTTAATTGGATGGGACTGCATGCAAATTTTTGACCCTACGACCCCAAAGGGGTCCTTTCAAAATTCAACCATTGTTTGAGAGACGTCTCAAAGAATAAATCTTTTGTTAAAAAATAAAAATTTCTGCGTAATTACTTTCTTTCTTATTTATATCCTAAAGATCTTTCTGGTAAATTTTTGTTAATTTTAATTTATAAATTGTGTGATATTTCCTCAGGGGTAAATTTAAACTAAATGATTATTGTAATTTTGAATAATGGGGAGGGTTATTCTAGTTTTCTTTAGGGGAGGGATTTCTTTAGTAACTTAGGTATATATATATATGTTTTTTATTTTTAAGGGCATATAAAAAAATATTGTAACACCAATACTTTTCTTTAAGTAATATACTGAATTGTTAAAGTTATATATTTGTCTTTGTTTAATTGTAAATGGTTCACTCAGATTTTTGTCTTTTTTTAAAAACTTCAGAAAATTTGGCTAACACATGCCACATAAAAACGGCCCACCAAGCGTCCATTTTTTCATCGCAAACGAGGTGGCACAACGGTTATAGAGTAGATGAATTTTTAATCTGCATGATTAATACAATATAATATTACTCCCTTTATATTATTAGGTACATATTAGGTAATTAATTTTCAGTATACTGTGGTGATCATTTAAATTTTTGAAAATTTATTTTAATTTTAATGTATTAGCTGCTTCCTAGGAGCAAGGAGAGATTTTAACAATTTTCATCAATACTTCTATAAGGAGTATTTAAGAAAATACTAACGTATTCATAGGTAATATGATCTGAAATATATTCATAAACTGGAATTTAAATGTGAAGTTGATAAGAAACTTTAGCTTATTTAAATCATTAAGATGTCTAATTTTCATTTTCAGTTAATAAAATTATAAATAATCTTTGTTGGTAGCTGTTTTTTTAGTCACATTCCATAAAATGTGTTATAAAATTCCCATTCTAAATTATTAAAAAATAATATCAATTTAGTAAAAGTTATTTCTAAAAATGGTATTCTTATACTGCATTTATTACACTAGGGTTAATGATAAATATTTCAGTTTCATAGGGTTTCGAATTATGTCTTATCAATTGATATGAAGTCATTAATATAATAATTAATTACTAAATAAGGTTTTCAACTAAAGTTTATTAAACATAATTTTTACAAAACAAAACTATTTACAATTCAACCATTAAAACGATAAAAAAATTCATTGTTTTGCCTTAGAACTACTTTAATTAATTAACATACCTTATTAGAAGTCGATAGTAGTTCCTTTTGTATTTGTTTATATTATATTAGTCGCTACATGTTTCGCTGCCTATCGACTTCTAATAAGGTATGTTAATTAGATAAAAAAATATTTTTATGAAAAATAATTATTTATTTAAAAAGTACAACAGGGTATAAATTTATATCTCATTAATTATTCCATATGTTATTATAACATACAATGTTTTACATTTTGAGAAATTGATATTTTTGTAACCCTATTAATTGAATGATGTGGGTGCCAATCCTATTGTTTTTAGTGAGTAGTTTGCTGATCTTAATTGTTTTGATTAAGAGGTAAAAAATAATTATAAAATTGAATTCCGTGCTCATATAGTTTGATATAGTAAGAATTTTTTTAAATTTGAATGAAATAGGATTTTTAAAATAGTATAATTTTGATGATGGGAAAATCAAATATATGATAAAGAATCAGTGGAGCAAAAATAAGAATTTTAACAAATGGTCTAATTTAATGCAAATTTTTTTGATCGTGGAACAGTGTCTTAGAAACACACAACCAATGACCAATATAGTTTTCGACAAGTTAGAAAATAAATTAACCCTTTCAGAATATGATTAAAACCCTTTTTTGATTTAAAAAAAATGAACTTATTAAGTAATATATATATATTTTGAGAACACATGTCAGTTAGTTTAGTATCATTTTCACTTGTATGTTATTTTTTGTAGTCTTACCCCTCTTCACACTCTCTTTTTGAATGCCCCCATTTGAAAACATGTAGAACTTTTCTGTTTAGTAATACCACATATGCTTATTAATCTCCAGGTTTAGATCTTATAATGGTATAACATTTCATATTATTACAGGTTGTGAATAGAAGTTTCTTTCTTCCTTCCATACTTCTGTTATGAACGGCCCTCAAAATATGCCTGGGTTCTCAGTTTCAATTAATTATCAAATCAGTGGTTCAGTATTTTATTAACTTTTATCATTGACATGAAACTTATGTCTATCTCCCTGACACTTTAATACAAAACTTTAATACAAAGCTTTAATACAAAACTTTAATACAACATAAAAATAAGAATTCAATTAAACAACAAAACAAAACAATATTATTTACTCAAAGCCCAGAAGTATTCCAACTATTGTTATTCTCTAATAAATGAGATTACATTTTATTGGTGATTTTATAAATATAGAAATGCTTGCTTACTGTTTGTTGAGTAGATTTCCTGGGCTAAATTCGTGCATCACGGCTATCGACCTGCCGGTATCATCAAGAGCTCCAAAAGACAAAAGACCCCCTCCAAATCATGCTGACCGCTTATATACCTTTAGTTCTCTCTGGTGTCCTAGTTGAGTTGCAAGTCAAGCATTTCAACATTTTTTAAATTGTTTCACAATAGTTGGGTCATTCTGAGCTTTGTGAATATGAGTTCTTCTCTAATATAAATTATAAATTAATTGATTATCCTAATATTAACCTATTCCTAACACTTCATTCATGAAAAGTTTGTCAAATATTTTCAGGACCTGAAAAATATGAAAGGGGGGGAAAAAAAACAGTTTTATCAATATTATTTAAAAATAACAAATTATAACATTTCAAGGTTAACAGTTAAGTTTAAATACATTCTATGCAGACATGATGATGGATAAAAAATTCCTTTTCTTGTAACAACGGCTTTGTCTTCCTCAACAGCTTTTCAGTTGGGTAATGTGTGGTCACCTATTGATCTAACAATGCAACACTACCGGTACCAATCCTAACTCTCAACTTTTTCACACATTGTTGGCTTAATATCAACTTTTTGAGTTACCATAGGGATTTAACTTGAAACCTTTTGCACATCAAGTGAGATTGGGACTGGCCAGCCACTAGACTACTAAAGGCTTGTCAAGTAAAATTAACATATTTAATAAAATTTGAACTTTAACAATATTCTGATAACTTAGTACTCTTATAAATCTATTTAAAAAATATGTTTTCACCAATATTAATTTATGGACAGTGGTTTTTCCAGACTACAATTAATAATAATCTTGGTTTAAATGTACATACATATGACTTTGATGGTTTCATTACACAAAATATATTTATGAAAAACCTGAACATGTTATTTTAAAGCTAATAATCCTGGGCTTTTAAAACTATGCAATCTATTGTTTTTTAGCTGAACATTTGTTCAAATAGTGTAGTATTATAAATTTCTTCTAAAAATGCCAAGAGGTTATAAATAGTTCTTTTTGTGTATATAAAGTTTTAAAAAAAGTATAGAGAATTTTTTGCTAATATTTACTTTATTACAAACTTATTTGTAGCACAATAAAAGATATCAATTTAAGCAAAAATAATATATAGAGAATTAATTTATAAATAGGACATCTTATATTGCGATACGAATAAGTGTGTAATAAACGAAATATTAGCAAAATCATTGTCAGTACGCTTTTGTTTTATTAATATTATGAGTGTTATAATTAAAATATTCAATTATGGGAGAAAAAACTGATTTTAAAAACAAATCATTGTTTTTAGTTTGTTTTAAAAGAAAATTGTGTTTGTATCAAATTATGTTTGTAGCAATAAAAGTTTTTTCTAAATGTGACAAAAGTGGTACTTTATAACAGCTATTTTTTGTGTTGCTGCCATTTTGTTTCTATAAACACCAATGTGTTGAAATTCTTACACAACATTTTTTATAACTTTATTAAAAATTGTGTAATGTTTCAAAAGAATTGTTTGAGGAATAAGCAATTAATAGAAAATCAAAAGCGTAGTGTGGGACACACTTTACATCATATGTCTGCCAATAGCAGTTATTTATTAATAGTTCTTTAAGTTTCAACTTAGTATAGTACAATATAGAAAATAATGTAAAGGCATTTAAACAGAAGAATCAAGATACTGGACAATGTGTTTAGTTGGGAGATGGTTAAATAACTTAATACAGATTCTATGGAAATTTTCCTTTTGGATACAGTTTTGAATTAATCGGAAATTTTCTGTATGTAGAGCTGTTGCAAAATTATTCTACTAAAATATCGAACTACTTCACATTTCTCATAATTTTCTCAATTTGAGTAATTCTTTATTTCATATTGTAACTTTTTTAAATTTTATTACTCTGGATTATATTCAAAATATATTTTTTTTCAGAGAGAGGAAACTACAATTATTATATATGTATGTATCAAATTTAGATATTTCAGCCTAGAAGATGTGAATATATAACTTTGGATTAGTCAAGTTTCTGTCATGATGGGATCACAATTTCATAACAACTTATTGTTTTAAAAACTCCTTAAAAACATAAATATAACTTTGTTATTAAAAAGTAGTATTGACACATTTTTGTTTGTTAATATTATTATTTTTATATAACAAAACAATATATGTAAGAATTTCCCTATCTGAAATGGTTCCATATGCTTGGGGAAGAATGGATCAATACTTACTGAGCAGAACTGTAGTTGAGTTGTGAGCAGAGTAACCCCCCCTCCCCATCTCTACATTACTATCATATCACAGCTGTTCCATACAGTTGTACTGAAAGGTAAGCAAATCATTAAATTAATTTAGTAATTGTTTGTTGTTATTTAGAAACGTTAATTCTTTTATATTCTGTTCTGTCGGTATTAAATATTAAAGTGACAAAGCATACTATGCATAGTTAGAATGATAACATGGTATAGATTTATTTTAATATTCTACTGAAAATCAAAAGGGAACTTATAATAACATTAAGTAAATATGTTTATGAAAATAAAATGTTATGGCATGCTTTTTCATTAGGGGATTAAAATAATGAGTTCCATTACCTTCAAGCATTTACATATATCTGTCTGTATTTTTAGATAGCAGTTGTATAACATTTGTTTCATCTTTCTAAGTATCAAACTACAAAATATTAATTGAAAATTGGGCTAAAATTTTATGAACTCTGACATGAAACCATCCTCTACAGTTTTTCAAATTGTGAGGAAACAAACCTAAATTTTTATATTATTTTTGAATTATTTTTACAAAAATGAGCTAAGTGAATTTACAATGCCATTTTATAAACAATGGGAATCATGTTTTTATTATTACTTTTAATAAATACATAAAATAATCAACTAAACCTACTCCAAACACCATGTGGAGAACATTTCTGGGTTCTCCACATTGTGTTATGGAAATTACATATGAGTTGTCTCTATAAGTGTTATTTTCCTTCAAAACCGTGTGGCAATAATTGAAAACATAAGCATTTTCATATTTTTGTAGAAATTCCAGGTGTTGTGATTTTGTTGAAAACACTGACATTGAAAAGTACGAACTAGCCACCAATCCCTACCTATAGGAAGTAATTCACCACATTTTTGGCTTTCTGTATGTATATATATATATATATATATATATATGTGTGTGTACGTGTGTGTGTGTGTGTGTGTGTATGTGTGTGTTACTAAACAATTTATAAGTTACATTTTTAAAGTATTTTTTCATTGTATTGGATAAGTTACTTAACTAGAAAAATCATTAAATAATTTCAAAATGGGTGCTGATTTTCAAATTTCAGAAAATAGTTATTCAGTAACGTTTTATATGTGGATTATATAAATTTCCTTAATGTATTTTTGTGCAGCTTTAAAATCTGCATTTAATGATCTCCAAATGTGTTTTCTATATACAAAATTAGAACATTATTACTAATAAACAAACCTTATCACTTCAAAAATATGTTGAAACAATAATAATACTTCTACTAACCTAAATTTTAGTAAATCTTTGCACAAGCAGGCTTTCATTGTTCATGTTATATTCATTGATTACAACTGTAAGTTTTTGTTATCCCTATTCCGGCTGTTTATAATAAATAATTATACTAGTGTAATCATCTTCAATAGTGTCGTGTTTTTTTTAAATACTACAACTGTTTATGCATCAATTATTAAGTGCTTTACATATTAATTGCTAGAATCTGTCCATTATCATAAATTTAAAATACATGGACACGCAACATTTAACATTAAATTAGATTATTGGGGTGAGGACTCAAGATCGTTGTAAGTAAACCTAAGCTTATTGTAAACTCCAAGGACCTACTAGCAAGGCAAGCCAATACCTGTCTCTTCAATAAGGCTTAGGAGTTTTCACCTGATGTTAGCATAAGAATAATCACGTGATTGTGAAGCTCCGAATATGCCCCTTCTCCTACCTGAACCTTTCACATTCTAGGATGATATGTTTAGCTATTTCTTCAGACTGTTTAAAAACCCCACAAACGTGATCACTGCTGATGAACTGTTAGCAGATGTTTCCTGAAGTGGCCGTGTCCATTGATTAATGACATAATTTGTTATCAAATGACACATTTGATAGCCTTTTCTTCCTTTAATTTCCGTACCTTAAGAGTAGGATTCTGCTTCAGAAGCTAGTGGTGAGGCCTAAGAAACACCCTTGTAGTCTTCAGAATGTCCTTCCTCAGTCTGGTGATCGACTTGTTATCTTTACCAAATGGCTTAAAGATAGGTATAATTGTCTCCGGCTAACACTTTGTTGCATCGTTGAGGCAAGAAAGAACTGAGAATGAAGGAAAAATTCCATCCTCCATGACTTTGAACTTATCTATTAGCGTGCCCCCAACCTTTTCACCTTGCTTATCAGTAAGTTTAGCCTCAGGATAGGCATCTAGAACAATAGCCATTTTGCTGGCTAGGATGTCCCTGTAAGTACTTACTTACTTACCAGATGGCTCCAAAGGATGGTGAGTGTTGTTCTATCAGAATTTAGAGTTTCATCTCTGGCCTTCTTAGAAGGGCCCTCAGTAGAAGGCAGAGTGGCAAAATTACCTTTAGAGCGCTTGACCACACCCATCCCCATCTTGAAACTCCCATCGGTACCTAAGGTGATACCTGACCTGCCTTCCTTTTCTTTTTTCCTGCCCCTGCTACTCTATTGCTTTAACTTACCCGGTGTTTGGCTTTGATGGCCTCTCTTCGTTGGGCAGTAGTGAGACTAGTTCTCATCACCTTTAGTCTGCTCAGTTACCTAGTGGCATTATCAAGTAAACCAGTGAAGCCTGGTGTTTCTGGATTTTTCAGAAGTTCTTCCAAGATAGGTGGAATCTTTCCCGGTTCCATCTTATCCACCTCTTTATCTATGAATTATTGGGTAGAACTTGGGTAGAAGCCTTATCAGTTGCTTCAGGCTAAGAGACCAATAGGTTGATTACAGTCGATTGTCCTCCGGATGATGGGATCGCCAGCCCCCACACAAATTTATATCATTAACATAATAAATACACTTTTAATACTTTTAAAAACACGCACACATTTAATAATTTTATAAATTTAGAGCATGAGTAGTAGGCTCGAGGTACATGTATAGTGACATTGTTGTCTTAAAATAAAAACAACATAGTTAAGATATCCCTTCCTACCTTTATTTGCAGTTGGATAACAAAGACTGTGGGCCTACTTGACATTCTCTAAAACTATAAATTATTAAAACATGCATGTTATTTTGTTATAATGTTAAGTGTTGCTTGTACATGATGTATTTTAAATTTTATAATGATATACATATTCTACCATCATAGAATGGTTGATAGCTGAAATAGCTAAAGTTTTGAAACAACAGAATTAAGCTATTGAAGATTGTAATCTATCTCAAATAATTAATATATGACATAATATCCACTTTAGCTGTATAAGTGATATGAAATTTGTATGTATTATTTACATCATTATAAGTATTTTTGAAGAATATTTAAAGTTTTTTAAATAATTCTACCTGTAAATTTAATATATGCAGTATAATAATATATTGATGCAAGTTGTAAAACACTCAAATAACTTTAAAAGAATATGTATATTTTTTTATTATAAAAATAAAATATAATATTATTTTTGATATGTTTATCAAGATGTTTATCTAAACTGATTAATTAAAAAACTTGAAAATATTTTATGTTCGCATTATGTTTATTTAAGTATAAATAATTATTTATGTTGCTTTTATTTTTAAATTTTAGACTTGGATTTAAAGACAAATCCAGTATGACGAAAATGGATGGTGCTAGTTTAGGTTATGCCTATCATCTTCCTTCTGGTGGATGTCTTCTTAGAGTACGTAATGCATTATCTCAGTTCAGTGACCTCTTTAGTGAATTTAATCGCTATATTGCTCCAGCATATCATCATGATCGTTGTGAAAGGTAAAAAAGTTAAATAAATAATTAAATTGATAGGGTAGTATTTTTGAATATAATGTTATTTTATTCTTAATTACATAATATTTTGTTGGAAACTCTAACACTAAGTGCTATAAAATATAATTTAAGACATCAATTCCTGAAACTCTATAAAAAAATATACAGAAAACAAAAAGGATTTCATATCATGTTAATTAAATGTTATATCTTGCAATGTGAAATACCTCTATTTTAGAATATGTGTTCAAAAAGTGTTCAAAATATATCAGAACAACAGATAGAGAAATGAAACAAACAGAATTTTTAGAATTCTACCTCTAATCTAGAGTTTTGCAAAAAACGTACCATGTACAGAATATTTCAAAATTTATAAAATATGATTTTTTTGGCTTTATCTTATAAAACTTATGTACATATTTTTATGTTTTCTTAAATTATAACAAATAACACATTGAAATATATTTAACATTAAATTATGTACCTTCCAGATTTATAGCATTTGAAGTGAGATATTTTATGGAAGATTACCCTGTTATTTTTATAATAAATACTCAAACTGTGTTTACCATCTGTATTTCACAGTCAGCTAAGTAATAATTGTAGTAGCCCTTTATCATCATTTGGCCTTGTTATATAAAAAATTGTTTTATAAGTAGTCCCCAAAATAGTAATTGAAAAGGGGACAGGTCAGGTGACCTAGCAGGCCATTCATTTGCCCTTTTTGACCTATCCACCATATCAGAAAAGAATAATCCATGTGATTATGTAGCCTACCTTTACTGTATAATGAGGGGAGTTTCAACTTGTAACTGAAGAGAATTTAAGTTTAATCCTTTCTCATTTTGTATTACTGGCATTCTTTTTACCAAAATGTGGTAGTCACTTAATCCACCCTAATTTCAGTTAAACAGAAAGCAGAAAAATATTGACAGAACAAAGTCGAAAAAGAAAATCGTATATAATTAATAGATTATGTATCTTTACAGTCTTTTGTCAGTTCCTTTGTTTTGAATCTCAGATAACTAGTTTCAACCTTTACATCTTCAGATCCTTAAAATGTATTCATCCCATGAACTTTGTTAACACATATCATACACATAACACAACAATTAATATTTAAAACATTTATAATTTTTAACAGATCCGTACAGAACAAAAATAAAACATAGGAACTGAAAAAAATACTGTAAAGGTGCGTAATCTAATAATCATTGAAAAATAAGTGTTGGTGACTAAAACTCCAAAAATGAATAAATCATATTACGGTATGTGCCAAAATAAACAGTACTGAAACTGAATCAGCTGTAGCTGCCTTCTCGATCAGCTGTGTCAACTTTTGATTGTTGCCACGTCTTCATGATTATTATTTCTTTCTTATTTGAGATTAGTTTTTGCTGACATGGTGTGCTAACTACTGCAGAGAAAGCTTTTATCGTGGAGCATTTTTTTTGCTCATACGGAATTGGACGTGTGGGCGGACCAAATTTGTCACACACTGCATTACGTTTTCAGGAACATTTTCACAAAAACCCACCTATTAATTCTGTGATTATTAGTGTTGTTCAAAAATTTCGAAGAACAGTTAGTGTTTTAACGCAGCTGAAGGGCTATTCAGGTTGCCCAACTACTGTTTGTACAAATGAAAACCATGGAAGAGTGTTGCAACAAGTGTTACAGTCACCGAAAAGAAGCCTAAACCGAACATCTTTGAAACTAAATATAAGCAATACGTCATTGAGAAGAATGTTTAAAAACCATGGTGGTTTTCCTTACAAGATACAAACTGGGCAACCTTTGAACTGTATAAACAAAACAGTCAGAGTTCGGTACTGTGCTTCAATGTTAGCAATGTGCTATGGAGAACCTGAGTTTTTGAGTGATGTATGGTTTTCAGATGAATGTCATGCGCACCTTAATGGTTTGCAACATTATTTAAAAAAAAAAAAAAACAGGGTACTTTGTAATTGATTTTATTTTGTTAAAAGAATAAAGTTATTATTTATTTACTGAATTTAAAATTTGCACAGCTATTATGGGCGCTAGGTAGCTTTCGCTTACCAATTTAGAAAAAATGAATTTACTATTAAAACATCTCAGGGTGTCGGTTCTTTTAAAAGTGTACTTACAGTGAATTGTCTGGTGAAATGAATAATTCTTATTTTTGCTGAAACTTTACATGAATTTATTAAAACAGAATAGTTATACATTAACATTTATCAGCACAAACAAATCATATAGATCAACTATAGTTAACATCCTAGCGTAATTTATTATTATTGCCTTTGAAGAAGGTCTATTTTTTAAATCTTGAATTTATCTTTAAGTTGCAACTATTAACTGGTTTATTAAATCAAACAGATTAAAATCATCTGTTTTTTAGTATTAAGTTTACTTTATCAAAATTTATACGTGTCTGTAGACACTTTTTATTCTCAAAAACATAAATGATTCTTTAGAGCATTAAATTTATAAAAAAAATACATTAAACATAAAAACTTTACATAAATACATGAAATGTTATTTCCAGTGTTTTAAAACACTGTTTACCGTATCTTGTTGAGGATTTTCCTCTTTGAAGCACACGTGATGGCTGTCCGTCCATATCGTAGTATTCGCACATTTCGAGTTTTTTTTTTTTTAACTGCACTCGTCTTATTATCGTGTTTATAATGTTCATTAATTTTATAGTTCATTAAACATTTCGCGATTGTTCATCTTCCGACGCATTTGAATACGATACGCGTGATTATCTATTGTCTCTATGCAAAACACGCTGTTCGTATTAAACACTTTGTTCTATTCAACAAAACCAATGCCACTCGTCACGCTCATCATATGTTCAAATCACTTTACATTTTTTACAGTTCGGCACACAAATTAATACATCTCAACACTTCAAAGTTCAAATTAAGACTGTTCACCTTAACTCTTCCACTAAGACTCATTTAAAAACACCCTTACTCTCCAAAGCTCCTTACTAGACTCAAAACTACAACTGTCCTCCCCAAACTCTGGACTCAGACTTTTACACATCTACATCCTCCAAGCTCCTTCCTAAGACTGAAGACCGCATGGTGAAATTCTAATATCCTGTTGGTACAGGGTTCACATTTCCTTGTATCCCGGACAGTCATTCAATTCTTGCAACGTCAGTGATAAAATCTCTCGCATACGTTCACTATTCAATAGTATTATTTCACAACACACTATTTATTTTCTTATTACTAATTATTTCTAAAGTTCTATACATTATTATTTATTTAAGTTTGGAAATCTATGTTAATTTAATTTCCTTTATTTTAAAGTATACTCTAGTCATGTTTTCGACTTATAATTTCCCCCTCCCCAATTGATTCTAATCGATTCCCGGTTACTTTCATTATTCAAATTAAATTAACCCTTTTTAGGTATTACAGGTTTCATAAACAAGCAGACAACACGTTTTCTAGGGTTTGAGCGTCCTGACGGTGTTGTAGAGAGGCCATAGAATAGTAAGTGTGTAACCATTTTGGTGCGCTTTGTGAAATCTTACAATTTCAGCACAGTTTATTTTGGCGCATACTATATATGACTTTTTTGAATGTTTCTTATATGGTACCTCATTTTTGACTCACTCTGATACTTTTTAAACTCTATATCTTTTAAGCCAAACTAGACAACTAAGGCTTCAAATCATATTGGAGGCACACTTGTGCAAGTAATTTGGTGGTGGACGTGTTCACATAGAAACAAAATCAGCAGGAGAGCGACAGAAACAAGTAGTGACTTTCCATCACCGCTCATACTGCCCACCACAAGCAAGTGCACGCTTGCACAAGCTTGATCCGACTCCACTTCGAAACAAAAATATTTGTTTTGTACTTGCAAGCGTGCGTGATCTCAGTTGATTTCTGACCATCGACAGTGTACAGTGTAGTGCTGTGGAGCTCCTGATTTGTGTTTACGATATGATGGATACGGAAATGCTTATCGATGCCGTGAGAAGAAGAAGACTGATTTGGGACGCACCATTAAAACTTCACAGCAATAGGGACCATATCAAGAAGCTTTGGGACGATATTGCAAATGAACTCAACGTTGAATGTAAGTACAATATATCTTCCTAAACTGTAACTGAAGAAATAACTATACAGGGTGTTCAAAACATAGTGTTACAAACTGCGGGAAATGGTTTTATGGGTCAAAATAAAGAGAAAATCAAGATTGACATATTTGTTTTTTTTTTTAAATATTGCTCACCCAATTTTGTTTGAATTTCAGTGTAATTTTGTATCTAAACCCTATTACAAAAAAAAAAATTACCAGCATGATTGAACCTCATGTTTTGATACGGGGGCCTTTTACGGTGTTTTTAGAAACTTTAACAGAATTAGCGGGGGGACAGTGAGGTTATAAAAAAATGTTTTGTGAACAAACAAAACGACGGATATCTGGTAAACGAAGCGATTTTTGAAAAAATGTCATTCTTGTTTTTTTCTTTATTTTGATCCATAAAACTATTTCCCGCAGTTTGTAACGCTATTTTTTATCACCTTGTATAAGTTAGGTAAAATCCAATTATTTTGTTTCCCGCCTTTTTCATTTAGCTTTAAACCCATATGATTTCTTACAATTTAAATTTAGAAATATCTTTTCTGGCTCTAAAGACAGTTATAAAGTATTTCCACCATAGTAATGTATTAATTTTACATATATATCATTTTTAGTTAAATGATAAATTTTATTTTCAATCACCATGCTAACGGCATGAGTAGCTCATTTTTCAAGTAAATTCGCTAATCAAGCCTAAACCATACATTGATACAACAATTCAAGCTTTATAAGTTACTATTATGTAATTATCAAATATTTCTCTTCAAACCTTTTTCTTACATTATTTAATATGAATAATTTCAGAATAGCACAAAAAATCGTTGACACTTTCTTCTTTTTCTATTTTCTACATTGGAAGTAGTGCTTGAATGCGTCTCGAATCTTGATTGCTTTTTGGTTGCTCTGTTGTACCTACGTTGATCTACCAGTGATAGATATTTATGTTACCTACCTCCAGGATAGTCAGTTAGATATTTGTTCACTTCTTCACTACCTTCGTTGTCTATGACAATGTTGAGTAGTAGACACACATTTTACAATCATATCCACTTTGTCTGGCGCACTCTATATTTCTGTTTTGAGTACTCGCCATTTAGCCACTGTAATACCAAAGGCGCATTCAATAACTTGACGTACAGATGACATTTTGTAGTTCAACAATGTTTGGTGTTCAGTAGCAGTTTGGCGATTGTATGATTTTAAAAGATAATCTTTCAAAGGGTAACCTTGATCTCCAAGAAGAACATGTGGGATAGGGGTTGTTTGTGCATTGTCTGAAAATGGGAATGGTTTATCTTCCAGAATGATTGTACCTTTTTCTAAGTTTTTGTACAAAGACGTCGATTGGAAGACTCTGCCATCACTTTGACGGCCATAACCACCAACATCAATACAAATGAACCTGCATTTAGCATCAGCAACTCCTTGTAGAATAATTGAGAAAAGTGTCTTATAATTGTAAAACAGTGAACCAGAATGTGCTGGACATTTTATGCGCACATGTTTGCCATCAATACAGCCCTAGCAATTAGGAAACTTCCAGATTCTAATAAACTCTGCTGCCACTGATTCTAATGATTCTTTGGTGGGCTCAGACATGTGAACTTGATAACAACATTCCCAAACAGCTTCACAAACTTCGTAAACAATCCCACTAATTGTGTTGTTAGCCAATTTGAAGGAAAATGCCAATGATCGAAATGCAAGCCCTGTTGATAGGAACCTGAAAAACACAAACAAAATATGTGAAATTATTTACCTTCATCACACTTACTTTTACTAAAGAATTACTGCAGTAACGTATTTCATCTGATCTTGTATTATTGTTCTGTGTAGGTAATGACGCCAAGAAGAAATGGAGGGCCCTCCATGAAAATTACCGCAAAGAACAAACAAAACAACGAAGCATAACTGGTCAACTGGTCAGGTTGCAGGTGATTACTGGAAGTCTACATGGGCACACTTCTACGATTTATTCTTCCTTCAAGACCAGTTTGTTCCTCGAAACACCTCAGGAAGCATGGGTCCTGGTTTGTCCATAAACTCCAAAAATGTAACACGACCTTCTGAAAATGTAGATACCACCAACGATGACCCTCAAGATACAACCTGTGCGTCTGAAAATGGTGAAACGGAGATGACAGTTATTGAAACTTTTGGAATCTTCTGTACCCATTACAACAGCCAAAACTCTTACACATGCAGGTGGTGGAAACACAAATAAAAAACAACCCACGCCAATCAAAAGGACTTCTGAAACCCACACAGCATCCAAAAGATTTCAAAAAACAAATGTTGCAAAAAATGGTGAAGAGTATCTTAAACGAAAATCATCTTCACAGGCCACTACACAAAGTCAAGAAGTTCAGGATGCTGACTACCATTTATTGATGAGCCTTTTGCCCTCATTGAAAGCTATACCAGCTAACAGGAAACTTGTGCTAAGGCGGAAGATTGAGGACTATTTTCTACAAGAAGAGGGATACAACACTGTGCTTGAGTTTAATTATAGTCCTCAACCATCAACAGGTGCAGAATCTTATGAAAGCGCGGTGTCATCTGGTGGGCAATCAGATGTAAACAGTATTAGAGGTCATACAAATGCAGGACCATATGAAGATCCAGAGCTCACTCAATTGATCACAGGATATGGAGGAATTGTTTAAAATAAATTGTTATGACTTTCAATGTTACTTAATTGTATAACATTAAAATTTAAAACATTACTCTCTTACATTTTCTTACATTCTTTGATTTCATTTAATAAAGTTTTTGACCAAGCATATTAAAATGAGTGTTTTATTTTTCAAACCTGATATCCAGGTTATTTTCATAAACTCTTCACAGAAAAAAAATTTATACAATCGGCACTTTTGAATGGTTATAATTAATACGTTAGATTAACTTTTTTGGGAGAGAAAGGTCTAAAACATTTTTAATATTGGCAGATTGAATATCATTCTTAAGATACAATCTTGTTGAGCACTGTGGTGAAATTCACAATAATGATTCGAATTTGTCCCTAACAACAATCACATAGTGGAAATAATTAATAAAGAACAATTAATCAGATAATTGTGTTTTATTTTAAAGTTTCTAGTGATTGTGGTTAGGGGCAAATTCGAATCATTATCATTCTTAAATTCATCAAAAGCATATTTTAAAGTAAATAGTTAATAAATCTTCAAGTCTTACCTCAAAGTAACCATCAGCCTCTCTTCAGGTGATACACAATTTCGGAAATTAGATTGCCTCCTTATTCTAGGTGTGATTTTGTCCAGTATATAGTAGAAAGTGTCTGGCATCATTCTGAAGTATTCAAAGAACTTATCAGGTTGTCTAAGCAAATCGTTGAATATTCGTGCATACTCTCCATCTTCCTCTCTTCTGTCCAAAAAATACTCGTTCACCCACTCCTCCCTGATTTCCAGCTCATCATCCAAAAATAAAAACTTTAAAACACCATTTTCCAAAACAATGTCCTCATCATCTGACATCTCCATTTCGACTGACCTGTTTATTAATATTAACTTGCGCTTGCTTGTAATTAGTGTGAGCACATTCCTGTTCATGCCAGCTTGCCCACATGCGTGCCACCAAATTACTTACATAAGCGTGCCTCCAATGTGATCAAAGCCTAACAATTTTGCACAGCTTAATTTATACAGAGTTAAAAAATCATCAATGGTTAAAATGGTGCAAATAGCATTGATTCTTGCCACTAAGCCCATGTGTAGGTTATGTGAATAGCTATTTCCAAGACATTTAAAAAAAAAAAAAATTGTAGTAATCCTAATACAGATAAATAATAACTCTATATAAATTTCACAATTCAACAATATAATTATTGTGACAGCTGTTTCACAATTAAGCATCTTCAGACAACTATGAGTTATTATTTACCTTAATATGGAATTTCATCAAGTACCGATTGTGGTCACATGTAATAAAATTTAATGCATTTAAGTAGCAACTGATGTAATTTATAAACTGATAGCAGATGCAAATTTAACACCTTTTTGATATGGTACTTCTTCCTGTTATGTATAACTGTTATAAAGTTTTTCTTAATTATACATTCATAACTGAAAGATGAATTAATATACCTTACAGTAATTAAAACAACAATTATTTTTAGTACAAACCAAATTTTTATTTGAACCTTGCCAACCATGGATTTGGTAGTTTCAAGTACTAAAGCTAAAATTACATATTTCATAATACAGTAGAACCCCTCAAACTCGACCCCTTCAAACTCTACATTCCGTCAAACTCGACAGGGCCAGTGACCAGGAGCGTGGGATTTCCAAGGTCATTCACTGCATTGTTTTATGCCATGTGCGACTGCCAGATGCCGGGAGGTTGAAGCCTGTCACTTTTGTTTATACAGCTGTGAGGGTTGCTCCTTTGTCTAGCCACTTTCTAATCCTAATGTATAGTAGAGGCCAAAGTTAAAGATAAAGGGTCCAGGTAGACCGGGACAGCCCTAATCATGTGTTATCAAAACATTTATATTGTTGTGAACCCAAGCGCCTAACCACCCGGATGCTACCGGTCATTAGCACCGATTCCATTAAAGTAAGTGGCAAGTCTTTTGTCATAACAATTCAACGGAACGTCGTAGAACAATGATTCAAGTTTTGTAATAAAGGTCTTAACCAGGTGAGAAAAATGACCCGACTCTTAATTATATGCGATCAGCAGTTCAATTTATAGCATTTGTATTGGACCTTGTTATTTCCAAGAAATTAATGGAATCAGTGCTAATGACCGGTGGCATCCGGGTGGTTAGGCGCTTGGGTTCACAACAATACGAATGTTTTGACAACACAGGATTAGGGCTGTCCCGGTCTACCTGGACCCTTTACCTTTAACTTTGGCCTCTACTATACTGTGTTACTGTTGGGAGGTCAGTTTGGTGTTAGCGTTGACAGTGGTAGTTTGTTGTGATTGTAGTAGCCTACTGTGTCGTGACAACCGTATTACTGTAGTCAGTTTTGGTGTGATTTTGAGAATGGCAGAAAATAAAAGGAAACAAATTTCGGTGTCAATGGAAGTGAAGTTTGATGCTTTACAAAGACTTGAACGTGGTGAAAGTGCGGTTAGACATGAAAGTTGGGAGGTCAACTGTGCTTGGTTGGAAAAACAAGAAGTCGGAAATTGAAGCTTGGTGCTTAAAAAGAATGTGTACGGAATCCATTGCAGAACGAAAAATTATGAGGTGTGCTAAATATGAAAAAGTAAGTGAAGCTCTTTATCAATGGTTTCGGGTGCAGAGGGGAAAAGGTATAGGCCTTTGTCAGGACCTATCCTTTAAGAAAAGGCCCTTCAATTTTATGAAGAGTTAAAAGAGAAAGAGGAACCTAAATTTACAGCAAGTAACGACTGGTTGGACAGATAAAATAAGTGGTACGGGATCAAACAACTCAGTATCTGTGGGGAAAAATTATCTGCTAACCCTAACATTGTAAATAAGTTTAAAATCAAACTTCATGAGTATATTGACAAAGAAGGGCTCTCAGGTGATCAAATATATAACGCTGATGAGACTGGCCTTAACTTCCAATTACTTCCTACCAAAAGTTTGGCGTTAAGAAATGAAAAATCTGCTCCAGACTATAAAAGAAGCAAAGAGCGTGTAACAATTCTTGCGTGTAGCAATGCAACAGGAGGACACAAGATTGATCTAGCCATTATAGGAAAAGCAAAAAAGCCAAGAACATTCAAAAATGTTAAGTGCACTGGCGATGGAAGATTTGATCTGCCTGTTTGGTATAAAAACCAACATAATGGTTGGATGAGCGAGTCAATTTTCAAAGAATGGTTTTTCCAGCAGTTCGTACCAGAGGTAGAAAAGTTTTTGAAATCCAAAAATCTCCCAAGAAAAGCTGTTTTAATTTTAGATAACGCCACAACACACCCCGATATTCAATATTTGCAGGATAAAGACATAAAAGCCATGTTTCTCCCACAGAAATTGACTTGCCTCTGTCAGCCGATGGATCAAGGGGCAGCATTGAAGAGAAGGTACAGGCATAAACTTCAGTCGTCTTTGGTGTTATCATTGGAAGCAGGGCAGGAACTATCGGACAAATTAAAAAAGATTGATTTGCTAGACGTTGTTGGTTGGGTTGCAGAAGCATGGAATGAACTGGAGCCTATAACTCTCGTCCGATTCTGGAGGAAGCTTTTGGATCACTTGGGCAACGAATCATTTCAAGAAGAATGACCCTCTGACAACAGTGAGTTGATTGATCTGATGAAGAAAATCCCAGGATGTCGTCGAGTGATGACACACGACGACAGGCAGGGAAGGACTTTTTTGCAATAAATGTGTAATCATTGATAATCAATAAATGTACAGTTATTTAAAGTAATTTTGAGTATTTGTTGCAAACCTAACCATTAAATACCAAAGTTCCCTAAAACTCGACAACCCCCAAACTCGACAACCTTAAAGTCCACATTGTGTCGAGTTTGAGGGGTTCTACTGTAGCTGAATATTCCCCATTGTTAACCTGAATATGGAATTGGGGCAAGGTGAGTTAGAAAAGGATAATGACCTGATCATGGGCTTAAAGAGTGGGGAACTGCTTAAATCGAATTGCTCATTTAAAACCAAAACATTGTTTCTACTAATCACTTTATTAATTTATAAATTGTCTAAATAGTTGATTTTTTAAGATTTATTTTATTTATTAGATATATAAATATGAGATATTGAAATTTGTATTTGAAAAAAAAAAAAAAAAAAAATCTAAAGTCGGGTTAGCAAAACTAAAGTCTTCATAGGCCAACCGGCAAATTCTGTTATCTTCATCTAATCTAGTTTTAAAATTACAACCAGTATGTCCTACAAATGTAGCTTTACAAATGTTACAGGTTAATTGATATACTCTACTTTCACTCATTTTTCGTGTTTTATCTTTATTATTATCTAACAATTTTCTTAGATTATAATCAACGCAAAATGGAGGTTTATAACAATTTTTATCTTCTAATAACTTTCCTAAATTGTGACGAGTTTGACTAATTTAATCTACATTCTGCCATTTTGTGGATTTAACGTCACACACAATGTTGAATATATATTTTTGTCATTATTTTTTAACTAAAGAAAGATGACAGGAAGTGTAGGAACCAACCAGAATTATTTTATTAATAATCTTCCTTAGAAGAGCTACATATGAACAATTTATTCAAATGTTTCATTCAGGATATTACAATTATCATTTCATTTTGTACAAATTATCAATGAAGATGGTTGAGAATATATGAATTGAACCTGTAATTTGGACATTGATTTTGATAACTCTATAAAGTGTATTGTATCTGTTTGTATTTAGATATATTTGTCATGACTGCATATATATTATATACAGTATATTATTTTTCTAATGATTATGTTTTTAATATTATAATGGTGACTGCTTTATGAATAACTGGAAAAAATGTGTAATATCAGCATCCAATGCAACCTGTCTGTATATATGAATGTTTTATGTTTTAGGTCAGTTCAGATGCGTTTATACTCTATGCACAAACGAGAATTTGTTATGGTTTTTCTTGCATTTTTCTGTTGCTTAGGCTTAGGAATATTTATCGGGTTAGCTGGTAAGTACTCTTATTAGAATTTTCTAAATTATTTTTCCAATATTTATTTTGATAATAGGATATTTAAGTTTTTAATTAAATAATTTTGTTGTAGGTCCCCCAATCACAACAACTTCTCATGTGAAAGGAACAACAATTCTTCAAAGGTTGAATTTGAGTAGTGATATGATATCACAAGGTCCATTTTTAATTGTAAGTCCAGCAATTACTACATACCGTCAACAACTGTGGGTCATATCTGTCTTCCAAACTGACAATACTGATGGTAAATTAAATGTTAGAATTTACAAATTTGTACTTATACAGTTATACATTCAACTTCAAAAAAGCAATTATGTTTTGAATATAGGAGCTACATGTTTCTTGGTGTTTGTCCTAACATGTAACTAGAGGAGATTAAGTCTGCTAAATTATTTTAAAATTTATCTGTAGACAGTGGACTGTTTTGGGCAGATCATATTAAAAGCCTGTATCATAAAACAACTTTAGAAGTGTTTTTTGCTCCGGAATTTGTTCAACTATTGTAACCTTATTAACTTAAAGTTGGTTTATTAATAACCTAACAGTCCCAAGTATGTATATCCATGAAGTATACTCATATTATATTGTTGTTGTAAGAGCTATTACTCATAATAGTGATTTTCATTTTTATGACATAAGAAGATAGGGAATTCTAGATATGATCACAATAGATTGGATATCTATAAAAGACTCTCTGCTCAGGGTGGAATTACTTTATATAAGGACTTCTAAAAACTATAACATGTGTGGCCGGTTTAAAAGAATTTATAGCTAAATTGAAACATTTGTTGATTGTTGAAGTATGTAACTCATCGGGTGAGTTTTGTTCATGAATGGTGTGGTAATTGTAATATTTCAACTTACCATACTGTCACAATTCTTTTACATTTCTTCATTTTCCTTCTAACGCATTTCGAAACTTTATTGTCTTCATAGATATCTTATCCATCTATTTTAGATATGGTTAACACTTCAAAATAATACATACTTTATAAACACACTTACATAAACACAAATTAAACACTTACTAAAATTTATAAGTACAAAACACTGTTTATGTTCCATGGTCTTCTGTCAAAAAAATTGATAAGTAGTTAATTTAGTTGGCAAGCCAAAAATATAAATATATATATACACACAGTAGCAAAAATCTGGCACCTCCAGAGATCCCTCGGTCACTACTTCATGCTTAGTGTTTATATGTAATATGAAAATCAGGCGCTGAATAGGTGATGCAATACAATACTAGTACTGGCATTAACGACTTTCTAGATCTAGACATTGACTACACTTTTGTGAATTACTATAATCGTTTCTACTCGGCGGCTCTCCTATTTCATACGGCTTCAGAAATAATACAGTGCATCACAAGATAAGGGTTAGTTATTTTCATCAGGGTTTTATAATATAACATACAGAAGTGTACAATGTCTAGACCAGTGGTCTTCAACCTTATTTTAATGAAGGGCCAAATTTTTGTTATGGAAGAGCTTGAAGACAATATATATAATAAGATTAATGCGGATTAATCTTAATATATATTATATTGTCTTTCAACTTGGAAGAAAAAAACACCATTTTTAAAAATTAGTTTTTATTTGGTTTTAAAATTACAGTGAAATCAATATTAAAATATGTTACAAAACACAAAACTAAATTTAAAATATCAAAATGGTAATGTTTTTTTAGTTCAACATTGGCTTTTATGTTGGATGAAGCAATTCGAAGGGACTTCTCTAAATGAGTGTCAGAAACACGATTCCTCAATTTTAACTTCACATTATTCATTTTGGAAAATAACAGCTCACAGATATAAGTGCTGCCAAAAAGGGATGCTGTCAACATAGCATTAGATCTGATTGCTGGAAATTGATCTTTTTCAACTTACAATGAGTAAAACCTCCAAAAGTCCAAATTTTTTAAATTTCTGCTGTAAATCGCTATTACACTGAAACTCAATAAGTTCCATTTGTATGTTTCCGGGATAGTCTTCCACATTCACACCAAATGGAGCACAAAATAGCTTCATCATTTTTTTATTTAACTTAAAATCTTCAAACATGTTACTGAAATCAGATCGTAGAACTGTGAGTGCTTCACTGTATTTTCCTTTGTTTTGAACTTCACATTGCGACAATGTGTGAAGTCCGCCCTTTAGTAGTTGGCTCTCCCACAAACAAAGTTTTTTTCTCAAGTGCCTCAACTTGATCAAAAAGGTTATGAATCATGATGTTCTTACCTTGCAGTCGAATATTCAAATCGTTGAGATGTATTGAAATATCCATAAGGTACTCAAAATCAGCCATCCAATTGGGGTCGTTGAACTGGTGAATTGTCTTTCCTTTACTTTCCATGAATGTACAGATTACTTCTTTCAGATCAAAAACCCTTTTAAGAAACTTTCCCCGTCTGAGCCAGCAAACCTCTGTGTAATATACTACATCACCATACTCTGCATCCATCTGACTAAGGAAAGTCTGGAATTCCCTATAGTTCAATTCTTGTGATCTGATGAAAATCACGATTTTGATCACATCCTTGAAACTGACACTTTTTGCACACAAACTTTCTTGCAATAGTATTGCACGAATTGTCTATTTTCGCACGCATCTTTTCTGATCAGAGCCACAGCACTTTCATGTTTCCCTGTCATTGCTGGGGCACCATCAGTAACAACACCAGACAGATTGTTAAGCATTAGTCCAAGTCGATTTAAAGTTGAAGTCAAAGACTTGTAAATATCACTTCCTTTAGTTGTGCCTTTCATTGGAATTAGAGCGGCCATTTCTTCGGTAATGGAAAATTGTTGGTCGATTCCTCTGATAAAAATAGCTAACTGAGCTGTGTCTGTAATATCAGTGCTCTCATCAAGCGCCACTGAATAAAAAGCAAACTTTGAAGCACGGTCTTTTAGTGTGTTTTCAATATCCTGAGCTAATTCTTCTGGCCACAGTAACACCAGATAAGCTAACCTTTGAAAACAAATGTTTTTGTTTCGGGCATAGAATTTCAGCTGCCGATTCCATGACTGCGTTATAAACTCACCATCCGTAAATGGCTTTGATTTCTTAGCAATTTGTTCAGAAATGATGTAGCTAACTTTAACACTTAATTCATTTTCAGCGTTTTGCCAAGTAAACGAGGATGGTTGATTTTCTAATTTTTTCTTTAAATCACGTACCTTATCTATTCAAAATTGTCCTTGGATTGAGTCCATCTTGGAGGTGTGTTTGGCTTCATAATGCCGCTAAAATTGTACTCTTTCATTACGGAGACAGATCCATTACAAATTAAACAAACTGCTTTATTTTTTATACTTACGAAACAGTACAGGTTAGTCCACTTTTCTTGGAACACTCAGCACTCATCGGCAATTTTCCGTTTTTTACTACTCGTAGCCATTATTCACAAAACATAAACAAGCGTTCACTCGCTAGGAAAGATCTGGTGATACTGAGTAGTGCACCATGGAAATCAGTCTCAGTTGACTGACCTTAAGCCACAGGGCTGCCACACTTGCTTCGCCACTTACAAAATTCCCTACTATGGCCTACGAATTATGATAACATTTAACCCTTTGGCCGCTGCTCGTCAAGTGCGCCTGACTAGCCTAGACTGCCACGACCGAAATCACCGTTTTTGTAGCACTCTATATAAATCGTTCTAAAAACCATGCTATTGAAGTTAGAACAATAATTTATTTTTGTTTTTATCTATACTATAAGATAAACATATCAAAACAAAGTTTCATTCAATTTTTTATATTCAAAAAGTACTAAAACCTAAAACAATTTTTTTTTCATGCAATGAAATTTTTATTTTGAACTCAAAAATCGATATAAACAAAAAATATTTTATATTTAAACATTATTTTTTTATTAAAGTAAATGTACTAATGGAAACCTGTAAAAAATTTCAAGAAAATATAATGATAAACAACAAAGCAATAAACTATTTTCTAAAATATGGAAAAATCGATTTATAACGTACCGGTATATTTTCTTATATAATACAGAGCCAATGGTGCAGACTTTGTAGATGTATTCTGTAGATGTTTGGACAGTTAGTTGTATCGGTTTGTACACTTTTTAACACACGTAAAATGTAAATAAGTTACCTAAAAACATATAAAAAAACTGGAAACTAAAAATATTTACACTATTAGGTACAACATTATTTGTGTTCAAACACTTTCTCTTTTTAGCACCTGTGCTTAGTCAAGCACATGGGATGAACTCCTTTCTTACAATTTTTGCAACCATAACATGTTTTGCCTCCAAAATTGGTATTTTGAGCACTACATACTGAACAATTACGCTGTTTATTTTCTGATAAAAGGTAAAGAGCCTCATCACCAAAATTGTGCCGGATGGGGGTCGCCGAGCCATTCCTCAGTGATCTCTTCAATAATTGAAATTTTAAATTTTAATCTAGAAAGAGGATTATCTGAGTTAATTTTATAAAGAATGTACAGGTTCACAATCATCCTAGAAAAAGTATTAGGCGTCTCTATCTGCTTAAATAACAAAAATATACCGATATTACGAAACATCCTTTTAAAGGATGTCGGCAGTTTTCGGCTGAAAAGTTGACGTCCTTTTAAAAGGACGTCAGCAGTGAAAGGGTTAAAAATCAACAAAATGATGCAATCTTCTGAACTCTTTGTTCTTTTTATTATCGGTACATCAACTAAACACTGTTATGGTTATCGAAATACAGTGGAACTTCTATGTAACGAACTTCTAAGTAACAAAATCCTCCAAACAACGAAGTTTTTGTCCTCACCATGAACTATAAATAATATTGCATGTGTTTTGACTTCCTTATAGCGAATGCTACACCTCTCCATACAGATACATAGCACACAGTAAAAATTGAAAGAGTTTTGGAAAGCCGAAGCTTTAAGAAAAAAAAACCATAAATACTGTATAGTATCATAAATGTGTCAAGCTTTGTTTACCCACCCTACTACAGTAAACAGCCGTTTCGCCACACCTTCCAACTGTCAATCACTCGTCAATTCCGGGAAATGAACTGAGCCTTACTACCCTAGAAGCGGCGCTTGTTAATTTTCTTGACAATTCTTCGTTTGTTTAAAAATTAATAAAATATATTATTTTTATACAAAACCTAACTTATAAGACATAATTTTTCTCAGAAAGATGCATAGAATTCATCTATGTATTAAAAAAAATAATTTGAAACGGTTTTGGAGTAAGTATGTTACATGTCAAAATATGATGTTATCATTTTTCAGAAAAACCTGTATCATCCAAAATCAATAGCTCACTACCTTTTTCTAAGATATACAATAGTTTTGTGTAATATTTGTCAATACATTTAGGAAAAAAAAAGTTTGTTACATTTAAAAATTTTAAAAAAAAATTTACAAAAAAGGGGGAATTTGTCATTTTATTTTCAACAATTTACCAAAAATAGTAATATATATTTTATACAAAAGTTCTATATATCATTATGTTCAGAAAGGTGCATAGAATGTAGGTGTGTAGTGAACAAAAATGTTAGACGTATCACATTTGGAGTTTTTTGGTCAAATACCAAAAAATCGAAGAGTAAAATGAGAATAATTTCACAGATAACGTAAATTACACCATACAAATAGATGTTTTTAATTTTTTTCAACGATTACTAGAGATTTGTAATATATTTGTGAATATATTTAGGGGAAAAAAATAATAATTTGTTACATTTTCAAAATAAAAATACCGATTTCCTCTAAAAAGGTAACTTTCACAAGTGAGGTTAGGTTAGACACCTCAACAATTTAGGCGTAATTAGTAACTTTAAAGCTAGGCCTAAGACAAAATCACTAGATGTCACTAAAACAATAAACTTTATAAAGAATAACACACATATACACTTGTATAATCAAATAAAACACTCAATATAAGAAAATTTGCTTATAGCCTAAATTTACAACATTCCTCTAGGTTATCTCAAATATAAACCATTCACAAACCAGAAATTCACTCAAAAACATAAACTTTAGAAATAAAAACACATATATTGTAACTTGTATACAAAATTTATATACAATTTGTATACACAAACCTTCAAAATAACAAATATCTAACCCCAAAACAATATGCATCAAGCCTTTTATTACAGTATTTACGTCACGCAATTGCATATGTTGGGAGATCAAAACAAAACCTTCTAAGTATGTATTGCCTATATCAAGTGGTACCAACTTGTAGAATGAAATGTCCTCTACAACATACTATAAATATCGAAACAAAAAAATCGAAAGGAAAAATCAATTATGTTATTTCGTTAACTGCACCGAATGCCAATTGAATTTCGTGCCGTCAAGTTTCTAGTTTCGTCAAGTAGAAATATCTCTGGATCTGTGAGACGCAGAAAAATTTGTAATCTACGGTTAGAAAGAGAAACATGTGATCTATAGAACAGTGTTTTGGTTGACCTAATGGACAGATAAATAGATTTGTAATCATATGGGGAAAAATGACGTCGCATTTACTAAAAACCGCAGAGTTGAAATTTACGATTTTAAGCATCAAAAATATGCGAACTTCACCATTTTTTGGAATATTATTTATAACTTTTGTGGTATTTTTTTTTTGCATGATTATGCATCTACGGAACATTACTTTTCCAACAGTATTTTATTTATTGCGATAAGACAATTCTAAGTGGGCGTAATGTTGAATTGCAAAATATGTGTTTTAGAGTTGGTGAACTAAGCCATGCATGAAAAATCGACCCAGCACTGGGTCGAATAACCGCTTAAGAGTTAAGCTATACAGTAGGCCGTATTTATTGCAGTTCTCAGTTCTCAGTTGTCTTTCGAAGTGTTAGGTTTTCCGTGCATCATGTCAAAGCGAAAGTGTTTAAATGTTTTAGATAAAATGTCCATCTTAAAGGATGTTGATAAAGGTGTTAAACAAATTTGATATACCACAAAGTTCGTTATCAACTATTTAAAAAAAATCATGATATAATATTGAAACAAGGAAATGACTACAACTTAAATAGAAAAGTGTTGTTGCTAGAGTCTATGTGAATAATAAATTGTGCAATGTTCAAACATAATTATTGCAGTATTTTTATTCTCCACCGCAGTGTTATGGTCCCGTTTTAATCTATGGTAAAATGGAGTTTTCATGATAAAAGGTAAGTAAGTTAATTCAATACAGTAGTTTAGCCTCCAAAGCATAACACCGGATTGATTTATGAGTTCAAGGCTTTAACCTCCCATTAACGAATACCCCCCAATAACGAATTTTTTTTGGATATTGAGTTTCGTTATACAGAAGTTCCACTGTACCATTAAATATGAATTATTGAAACTAAATCGTTTGGCGGCCCGCTGAAATATACAAGGTGGGCCGCGGGTTGAAGATCACTGGTTTAGACCTACTGAAAAGGCCTGTAATATTTATAACCTTTTCTACTGTTTTCTAAAAAAAAGAAAGATTTTATTATTTTTATTGAATTTGAATTTAATCTTATTATGTTAGGCGGCAGTCTATAAGGAAGTTCGTTATCTAAAAAGGTAAAAGACACTTTATTTAAAAAGGTAAAAAGACCCGGATTGTGAAATCTGACAGGAAAATGTACTTACACTATGAAAGAAACCAAAGGTTATCTGAAATACATACATTTAATAGTTAAAAGTTTGTGTTGATCTTCTGAAAAGAAAACATACATTTATACATACAACATTATTCAATATATCATTCTATAATCTAACAATTCTTCAAAAGCTTTTTTGTCTATTTACTTATTTTTATTAATTATTTTAAAATTGGCATAATTGTTTTTATTCACGCACAAAGTTCATAGTCTATTTTTATTTCCACCTATCATGGTTGATCTTCAAAAGTTGAATAATTTATAATAATACAGATTTCTCAAATTTAAATTTTAATAACGTTTTAAAATTAGAGTATTTTACTTAATAAGATTTATGTATTGATCAATTTATAATATTAAAAAATATATACATTGTATGTGTACAAAAATAGAGCTTCGTTGACTTTGTCATTTTGTGGTGTCTTCATCATTTTGCACTTTTTGATGCCTGAACTTGAAGCCTGGTTAGAGCACCACTTTTCCAATTTTTCACAGGATTTTTTCCAGTTACTCACCATACTAGTTCCTACACCCATCTCATTAGCTATCTTTTTAGCAGTCTCTCCCGCATCTAAGTGCCTAATTGCACTGAGTTTTCCTCAATGGAAAACATAGTTTTCTTCCGTTTCTCGGACATTTTATAAACAAATATTTACAAAAAATACAAATCTTAAAATCTAATTACAACACACTACGTATGTAAACTATTAAAGATGACTAAAAGGAATTACAGTAATAAAATATACACTTAATCACACACCGAAAACAAGTCTTAAGACAAAGCGAAAGGACGGCCGAAGTTATGCTACACGCAAACACAACAGAACTGACTCCACGACAGACAATGCACCTGCCGTCTGACCTTGTTTACGCACACCCCTACCGCTTTCTTCGACATTCTTGGAGTCAGAACTGCACAACTGCCCAGTGCCTAGCTCAAAAACATCGTTCACTACTATTCGGCCCAAATATATTATTTTCGTATAGAAAATTGTATATTATTATTTTTTATATGATGGCATACGACGGCCGGATATCGGAGTTTCCGGATATCAGAGATCCGGATCAGAGAGTGTTTACTGTATTTAAAAAAAAAAGTTTGGAATAAAATTAAATTCATAAGACATAAAATGTATAGTAGTAAACACTTGTAGTATGAATACAATGTAATAAAGTTGATATTATCAATAATTGTTTTATATTAATTAAAATTTTCACCAATCCCTTCAAAAAATTGTTAGATATATATATATATATATATATATATATATATATATATATATATAATTATTTAAATTTTTGAAATCTTGGATGAGCACCGACTTTGAATTCTGTGTGGGGATAAAAAGGGGAAGAGTCAAGAGAGAGGAACCGAGAACCCATATGTCAGGTGGATTCTATAGCGCAAGGCACTAGGACTGTTACAGTTTTTAAATAAAATGAAATTAGAGTAGAGGTTGTAGACGCAAGCATTACAATAATTTGTTAATACACAATTGATTTGAAACTGCGTGAGCTATAACTGAACTTATGATTACTGAACACAAGTATACAATACACTATTACACTAAAAATTACAAGCTGACACACTAATAAGAAGTCATTTAACACAAACATTTGTCACTGTCTATCCTTCTCGAAAGTCACTGGCCGACCTTGCTATTCCCCTTTTCCTACCATTCACTCTGTTAATTCCCAGGCTGAAAAACATTCTTAATGAATCACACCAATGTACTTAGTACTGTTATGTTATTGGAATAACTTCCTTTTAATCTTCCTTAAAATAAGAATTTGAGTTTACTTTCTCTAAATAATAGTTATTAAAACCTCATAAGTTTAAACAAAGTAATTTGATGACAACTAAATTTTATACATTTTGATTTATATATGGCACCATGGAATTATAAAAAGGTTAATATTTCAGTTTCATATTGCCGCCCGGGGCAGCTGCCTCCTTAATCCGGCACTGTGTCAAACCCATATCATTTAACTTCAAAATTATATAGAGTAAATAGTTTTATAAAATACCTTTTTATGGCTCATTGGAAGTATTTATTATTTTTTAATTTTTATGCGTTTTGGGTTTATGCCATTATCATTAAATAAAAATACAAGCATTTAAAAAAAAACATGCAAGGACACTGGACAAAATGGACGATAATAGGGTATTTATAAACCTATTTAAAATATGTAATAATGTTAAAAGGTTGGTTTGATTAAAATATTTAAAATCGCGGGTAAAGTGGTGAGAGTATAACTCGAGTCAAATGTATAATGGGGATTTTCAAAGTGGGACGGAATAAAATAAAGGTAAAAATAGATTTCCAAAATAAAAACAATTAATAATGTATAATTTTAAGATGATGTTTAATAATAAAAATGTGTGTTATGTAAAAAGACAATTGGACACTCTTTTAGGAAGTGAGGTAGACATTAATTGAATCTAACGGTGGCTGAGAGATGTGCGTGCGCATTTTTTAACCAGTTTTAACAGGTTCTTGATTTGCACGAGGAAAAGAACACTCTAAGATTGGGAACTGTCGGTAACGGACCTATGTTAGTGTCCACCACGAGTTTTTTGTAAAACAAGAAATTATGTGTTAGAAAGTATTAAAGTTGCAGGAAATGTGGTGTACAAACATTTTCGAAGTGTCAATAACAATATTTTGTAATTTTTAAGAACGTGAGTACTTAAAAATGGTAAAAGGATCTAAATGGTACAACGTGGTACCTGTGCTTTGCTAAAACGGACAATGAACGATTGTATTTGATGTGTTATATGAACGTTATTATTAATTATTGCAAAATGAACAATACAAGAATTACTGGTGTAGTCAAAGTTAATTCCACGCTAAAAAATACAGACAGGAGATTCATCAGCAAAGGACAATGGCTTACTACAGTTTGGTGAGATCATGGCTCAGCACGTTATGATTCAAATCCATATATTTTGTATAATATATTCTATGTTTTTTCTTTATTGTTTAATATATGTAAATTTAAATAATTTCAATTATGAAAAATATTTGCTAGTCCAGCTAATCATAAAGGTAGTGGACAATATTACTTTCTTTTATAAATTTTTTAGTACTCAGATAAATGAGTAAGAAGCTATTTCAAATTTCTTATTTCCTAACATAAAGTTCATACTTGCAAGTTTCCTTTTAAAAATTAATTCAATTTTTAATAAAAAATCAAATTTTAATAATCAAATTAGACCTTCCTCAAAGGCACAAATAATAAATTTTAACAGGATGTTATTTGTAATTAATATTCTATGATATGTCTTGTTTGATTAATGTACATGCATAATTATTGAAATGCTTAATAAATTTTTATGTTAAAATTTCAGCTCAAGTGTGTTCATTTCCAACCAGAATTCACTGTAGAAGTACACATATAACAAGAACTTGCGACCCTGAGATAAAATTCATTAAATTCATTTTTTGTTGTTTAAATTTGACGAAAGTCTGGCGCCCATAAAATGTTAATAAAATTTCTAGAATAAATACTCAATTTTAAATTCATCATTTTTTTTATTAAGTAACACAAGTTTAAGAACTCTTCAAGTTCACCTTTCTGCTGATTTTTGAATAATTACAAATAGTGGAGCAATCCGGAATGGTTGTATATTCAATATTCAAAATTGTGTTTTCAATGAACGAGAATTTACAAAATGCTTTATATTTTTTGTTATAGATGAAATTTTTGATAAGAGTTTTCAAGTTCTAGTGTCTATTGAAGGAGTAACTGCAGAACATAAAGAAGTGTCTGTTCTCCACAGTGATGGCGCACACAACAGGTGTGTAAACTTGTGAAGTTAATATTTAACAACAAAACAGACTTTTTAACTTTTTTTTATATCATATACGACTTATCATGGTAGTTTAATCTGGAACAAGTTTTTTAAAAATTTTATTATCTCTAGATTAAGAATATAGTAATAATTTAAATTCATGTTTATTTATTATCTAATTTTTATGAAAAACTGGTTTACTTTCAAAGTTAAATAAAGCAGATTGAATGATCTCTTGATTTTTGTTATTCCAATTCAATAAGAATTTGTCCCATTCAGATAACAACAGGGCATATTTTATTATTCTGCTAAAACATTTTGAATATATTTTTCAGAAAAAAAAGTGATACTATGTCCAAATATCAACAGTTTTTAAATGGACTGTCAGTTTTTTAAAAATGAAGGGGGTTGTATAATCAGTTTTGGAGAACTGATGCTTTTTATGATGTGTTGAAGCAAGCTAAAAGTAAGAATGAGTGTTTTACTGAAGGCCTCATGTAAAGTTCTACTGAGGGTTTATGTTTTATACTAATTTAGTATTTATAAGATTCGTTCAAAATCACCGTCATTCAGTTTCATTCCTTTTTTAAGTTCTTATATTATTTCATGATTCATTAGAAGAATTGAAATGACTATGTATTGATTTTTTTATAATAATTTGCTATGTGTAAGAAGAATTTGTTTTTGTCATTATAGAATGTTATTAATTTTGTAGGATTAGTTAAGAGGAATTGTTTGAGTTGTCGCTTGATTCTCTTCTAGATAGAGCATAAATCACAACATAAGTTTAAAATGTTGAATATTTTTATATATAGGTCTATTCCACTTGTAATAAAATTATTTAATATGTTTATATGTTTTTTAATATGGTTTATAGGCCTAAATAGATATAAGTTAAATCTAAATCTAACTTTAGATTTTATGTCCTACAAATACCTAACAAATTCTCAAAATGTAAAAATGTAGTTTAACATATACAAGTTTTTAAGGCTTTAAGTTTGAATTTGATAACAGCTATGTAAATCGTTCCTAACTTCCTAAACTAATATTTTCAATTCTTAGGACACAGAAGTAAGTATATTGTATCACATTACAAACTGGTGCAGATATTTATAAACTCTTTTTTTAAATTCAAGGGAATTTCTTTCTCTTTGAGAATATGAAATTGTAAACCAGTATAATATAGACAGGTAATCCATCATAAAACTCCTGAGTTCTCTCATTTGGTATTAACCCACTCACTTCATTTTAGTAATGCATGGTCATGCATTATATGTTCAGTTTTGCCTTGATGAACTAGCATACATGGAGACTTCTGTAGCTAGTGTGTAATTGTGTCTCTAGCTATTTATAGTGTATTGAAATGATCAACAAGACTTGGAAGGAAACATCTATCAGTAGTGTGTCATAATTATATATATATATATATATATATATATATATATATATATATATATATATACATGTATAAGACCTTTTGAGTGCCTGGCGATTCCTGACCTTGGAGCGGTTATACGATCAGACATAAAGGCCACCTTTTGGGTGCCTGAGTATAAATGTTATACCGTGTATACAATTACCACCTTTCCAGTGCCTGGCTTATACTTTAAACGCATTCGCGGCGTTTTGGGTGCTTGATATAAAGATACCACTATTGTGACCTTACAAATGCCTGGTTTATATCTTAGACATATTCACGACTTTTTGAGAGCTCGATGTTCGCGCGTTTTTTTTTTAGGTGTTTGTTATCTTAACTGACCTCCCCCCCCGTCACCTCCGCTCCAACCACATCTGTCTTTCGCGTGTAAACTCCGGGCTGCACTATACATTTTTCATGTATTTCACACTAACAATTAACAATACCGCATCATATTGAACAGAATGACTATAAAAAAAATAAGGAAGTGATATTCTTATTGTAGAGGTGTTCAGTTTACATATTGATCTTCACTCTTCTAATGACCTATTATTATGAACTAGATCTCATCGTTGTCTAAAAATTCTCATCGTAATCGTAAAACATCATAATCTAAATTTATTCTAAATTCTGGACAAGCAGGGTGATTATCACCAGATCAATTATCATGGTTGATGAAATGAATGTTAAGCTTACATATGTCTTGAGTTGCTTAAATCGTTTATTTATTGAACTACTGGACGGTGAAGTGCAATTTTCTCTTCATGTAATACTTAGGAAACAACAGTTTATATAAAACAATACAATTTATCCAGGGTGTTCTACACGACCGATTTATTGAATTAATTCCGTTAAGAAAGGTAAATTAAATTGATAACTTTAGGAATCACATAAAATTTACCTTTACCTTTAACATAGGCCAAACATGATATTATCTTCATCGATTTACTCCACACGCAAATAATAAAGGCTGAAAGGCCGACCCACTACATCAATTCCAATTCTAAAATGTCAGATTTTGACACTTTTTTCATACTAAAAAACAACCCAACTTGTTCAAACTCAAGCATTAAAACAAATCGTTACAAGGTGTCACTTTTATTTAGCTCGAGATAATATTGTTGGAACTGATTCGTATTTACGGAATAAAAATATAGAGAGAGTTATGTAGGTGATAAGAAGTATATCTATAACAACAGTTAAGCGAGTTAACCCTGGCTTTATCTGTTTGATAATTCTACTTTAAAAGATGAACAGTTTATTATCATTTTGAGCACAATAACTATACAAATGTGAAAGTGATGTACATTTTCATTTAGTGTTGAAATAGCTTGCATAATGATTGATGTAGCCCCAGATTAAGTTACCGGCTTTAGGAAAATATTTGATTCATCAGAATATTTCAATTTGGGAAGTACATTGAAAACTTGTTAGTGGCATTACCTCTGCCTGGCTCAGGTTGCCAGCTGTGGTGGCACATGCGCCCTTTTAATCTCTCGTCTCTCTACGGTTTCACAATCAATTACTCGAATTAGAATTTACCTGGTGTTGAAATTTTTTCTGTTACTCTAGAAGCAAAACACGCCTAGAAGGCACCAATTCTGTAAACTAGTCCCTGAGACGTTTTATTTATTAAATCTTTGATATTAAAGTATAAATTTTTATGCTAATTTAAATAACCTATTGGCAAAAAAAGAACTTTGTAACGCAAAGTAAAAATACATTTAAAACAAGTAAATATTTTATATTGTTAGAGATAAAACATGGTTAATATTACGTAATTAGTTGTTCACAAATAAAATTGGATAAAAGAACATAATATTATATTTACAACTTATCTGATTTAAATAACAGCAGATGTGTAAATTAAATGTCTAGTAAAATATATAAACACCAAAGACATTGTTAGTATAGATCAGCCATCACATTTTAACCATTATCACATTTATAATGATTTTATATTTTTATATTATAAACATTTGATTTTTTGGTTTATTAGGAGCGTAGTCATTGATATGAAAAGCGGCAGACAAATAATTTAAGTTGTGTCGTTCTATAAAACGAAAAAATACATAATATATATTAAAATGTATAAATATATTTTATTTCAAGAGCTAAAACAATTATGATATTACAAAATTAGTTTTTCACAAATAAAATTAGTTATCTAATAGAAAACAGTATCGTTACAACTTTGTAATGTTTGGTATGAGAAAACATGAAACAAACTACACAAACTCATTCAAAACTAACATGACAATCAAATTTAAATAACGTTTTGGTATATTTACAATTTAGTTATTACATTTAAATAACAGCGATGTATAATTTACTATTTAAATATGTCTTATAAAATAAATATAAACATCAAACACATTGCAAGAACAGCCATGAATTTTAACTATTATCACATTTAAATGAAATTTAGGTATATTAACAGCGTAGTTGTTATACAGGGTATCCCGCGACCATTTGATAAACATTTACCAGGTTATTCAGCAGGTAAAAACTGGAAAAAATGTAATATAACATGAAGATATAGATCTTTTAGTTTTCCGTCTGTCGGTCTGTATGTGATTTTAACTAAAAAATTAATATTTTTAAAACAGTTTGACTAAATCAGCCATATTTTGCTTGAGTATACACCTTGATACGTCCTTTCTTAAGAATAAATTTCAAGGCATAACTTTGTTCCATTTAAAAATGGCGGCCATTTTAAGAAAGGACTTATCAAATTCTATTCTCAAGCAAGATATGGTTGAGTTTGGTCAAGCCGTTTAAAAAATATTAATTATTAACTTAAAATCACATACAGACCGACAGATGGAAAATGAAAAGAGATAGGACACATGTTATATTACATGTTTTGCTAGTTTTTACCTGCTGAACAACCTGGTCAATTTATTTTCAAGTGGTAGCGGGACACTCTGTATATGACAAGCAGCAGATTTATGTTTAAGGTTGAATTGTTCTTAAACAAGAAAAATTTACATAGAATAACATACAAAATTCTATTGCAATAGATAAAATATATTACATAATTAGTTGCTTACAAATAAAACAAATTATATAACAGAAGAACATAATGGAATATTTACAAGTTATTAGATTCAAATAGTTGCTCAGCATTTGTATAAATTAAATATGCATTATTAAATAAATATATCAAACACATAACACGAACATCAATCGCAATTTAACTATTATTACATTTAAATGAAACTTTGGTTTATTAAGATTATATGGAAATTCTGCTAATGGAAATTCTGTCAGGTTTTGAGCACCTTTAACTTTTTTGAAGTTATGTTCTATTAATTTATATTCTCCTTCTTTTGTTGATTATATTAAGTTATGTGTGTTAAGAAGTTGTTTTTTATGTTATCTGAATCTTTTATAAGAATGTATGTCTTTACAGAATAAAAATAATAAAAATTCCCCTAATTCCTGCCTACAGAAACAACTTATCTTCTTTTACCTTCCCTCTCGCACACACAACACTACAACCAGTAACCCTTTTTCTTCTGTTATCTGACCTTTTGAATGTCAGCTATTACTGTGCTATATTAATCTGATCCCATAGTTCTGTCAACTATTAACTTTATCAACTCGTACAATCTTATTCATATTTTTCATTAAGACATGGATATTTCCAATTAAAAGACAGTTTATTTTCAACAAACGTTTATTATTTGCTAATAAATTATGGACTTAACAAATTATTTTTTTGTAAAGACATTTCTCTTGTTAGGAAAAAATATGTATTATTTATATAATTTAAAAAATGATTAGAGTAGGTACTGTTAATAACACATAACAATTATCATTGGAAGATTTTCTTTGATTGAATGTTTTTAAAAAACTTCGTCTTTTTACTATATATGAAAAATGTTAACAGTTCAGATATGGTTTGTTAGTTTGGGTAAAATATTAAAAATATTATATGGTTGGAATCATTACACATTCTCGGCACTGTATACAGTTTCAGAAGCCTATAATTCAAATAAACGACGACTATAATGTGAATCAGTCAATGGTATGATTTTACCAAACTATATGCTATAGTTCTAAACGATTAAACTATTAGAATAAGACTACATTTTAAACATACCTACATGCAAAACCTTAATTCAATTTAAATACAGCGAATTCAATACTGTACGTATACATTTAACACATTTGTAGAATATAGATTCATTTTTAAATATAAGTTCGTGACGTGTTTTACAGAGAAGAAATATTTATTTAAGAAAATAAGCCATCACAAGAAGTGCATGTTACGTACGATATGGCAGTTATTTCACTTGATTTTTTAACGGGTATTACTGTGCCATCTATTACTTTATCCATTGCCATTTTATTATATTGACTATTAGATTTGTTTATGATGGTTTGTATTATTTGTTTTTTAATTTTAGAATTTTCTGCCTCAATATACTGCTGGACTTCTACCACAGTCTTATGTTTTACAGCCATATGCCTGCCTATTTTTGATTGCATTTCACAATACATACACCAATTTTTCTTAATACTTTTTTTTTCTTGGAGGATCCTCGGCATCTAAGGGTTCTTGTCTCTGAAAAACAACAAATCTTATTAAAGGCGTACTTACACCTCTATTCATTTCTAGAAATAAAAATGTCTCACTTTTACGTGGCATAATATGACTTTATAATTTGAGTGACCCTCAAAATAAGGTAAACAATAAATAAACGTTTGTCCTTCATAAATCGAATTAAAACAGGACTTAGCTTCCATCTTTCTAAAATATATACTTTTGTGTACATTCATTTGCTTAAATTAGATTAGATTTTCGAGGTACGTCAACCTAAGCTTATTTTACACCCCAAGGACATACTAACAAGGCAAGCTGATACCTGCGCTCACAATTAGGCTCATAAGCGTCCGTCCTATGATAGCATTGTAATCATCACCCCGTTGTAGAGGCCCAAATGTCTCTTCTTTTATCCTCAAGCCTCTCGCATTCCAAGATGTAACATAAGAATCAAACAAGAGAAAGAGAAGAAGAAAGAAGATCTTCAATAGGAAAGAGTAGAAACAAGTACACACTGTGTAGATGAGTTACGCTGACAGTCTTTCAGAACAAGAAGAATAAGAGAGTTGAGATAGAATTTTTTATTTATTTTTTTGGAAGGAAAAATGGAAAAATCTTTATGACTTTGTCCGGGGACTGAAGGTGGTGGGCGTCCTCCCTACCCCGGTAAAACCAAAACCTTCCATCCTCTTCTTCCTTCTCTGCGGGACCATATTGCGACATTACTTAAATATTAAATTAGTAATGTAATATCAATATTAATGATCTTCGTAAAACATACTATAGAATGCATATCATTTCAAGATTTGTTAATAGTGTTTAAATGTAACCAGACGTTGGTTAATCTCAACAAATTGAATTGGATGCCTAGTCAACAATAATGTTCTCTACGAACTATTATTATTAAATATTACATTATTAAATATTCTGGGATAGAATATTTGCGATTGGTAGTCCAATCGGGGGGGGGGGGGATCGCCAACCCCTACTCAAATTTCATTTTCTTACGTATTATAATTACATTAAATATTAATATATAACCAGATTTTAAAGCCTGTCTGGGTGTATTGCATACAACTGTGGGGTTGTGCTAAAAAATGTCAGATTAAAAAGATTCAAACTTTTCAAAATAGAGTTTTACGAAACATTGTCAACGCACCATGGTACATAAGAAACATCGACCTACATCGGGATCTTGGAATTCCAGAAGTTTTTAGTGAAATAAAAAGGTTTGCTACAAAGCATGAATCTCGTTTGAAACGTCACGTAAATGCAGAGGCAGTCCAACTTCTTGACAACTATAATCTGATCAGAAGACTGAAGAGAACGAAACCTTTTGAGTTTGTTTAATTGTGTTGTGCACAGTGTATCCGTGAATAGAATATAGTCTAATAGAACAATTTTTTGTCACTATTGGGTGATCTCTATGATATGTAATACATTCCAGAAACAAATTAATGGTTAGTCTGTAAGACTAGTTTTAATGTAATACAAAAAAATTTAAATAATAAAAAAATTTAAAAAAATAATAATTACATTAAACAAAAAATCTACACTTTTATATCATTAACTATTATATAGAAATAAATCATTATTTTAAATGTACGATTTTAATTTTCAACATCATTTCTTTGACTTTTTAATTCATTCCCATAAAAATTTAGCTTTAATGACGTTACAAAACGAAAGATATTTGTGTAACAAGTAATTGTATCCGAGAAGATTGAATTTGTTAAAGTAAATTATATTCTGAAGCTGTAGCAGTAGATCAAATTGAATTACAAAACACGTTCTGTAAGCCTACTTTCCTTTCCGTTTAACTTGGATACACTTCTGAAAGTAATTTCTTTAAGTGGTTGTACTTGATCTTTCATATGTTTTACAATTATAACTCGTAACATTGTTTGATAAAACTGTCTTCGTTTTTAAAACTAATTTAGTAATCTTCGTAAAACATACTATAGAATGCATATCATTTCAAGATTTGTTAATAGTGTGTAAATGTAACCAGCTCAACAATTGAATTGGATGCTAGTCATTTAGAATTCGTTGGCAACAATATTGTTGACGAACTAGCAAAGAAAAGACCTTACTCAGTTGCCTGGAACTTACTTCCAGTAGTTAAACAAAACTGTAGCAAGAATTGCTTTCAGATGGTGTATTAAATTCTAACCCTTAACCGTTGAAGAGACGCCTCAAGGGGAAAGCTATGTGGGTTACCAACCCATTCAAAAACTCTCTTGGTATGTAAAGGTAACCAAAGAAATTATATGCTTTCTCATCGCCTATTCAATAAACATTTAAAAACCTCGATTTTCGGTAGCTTGAAATATTTTGTCACAGAAAGAGCAGATCATATAATTTTAAAATCAGAAGCAGAGATGATTCCTTATCTTCGGCCCGTCTGAAATTCTATAAACAGAAGATAACCTAGCAATGGCGATTTCAAAGACTCGCGAAAGATATAGAATTGAACTACTCGATCTTCTATAAGTGAGGAACTGCAGAAAATTATTTTAAGTGGAGGTGGCAGGGTGTAAAATCCGCTTCCACCATTTGTAAAAAAAGAAGGAATTTTTTTTTTGATTTCAGTATTCATTATCATTTTAACATATTAACAAAATATCGAAATTTTCAAATGAAAAGTTACGTTTTTATATTTATTAGATAGCTTTTCTCTTTATTAAAATTTAAGGTTCAAAATTAATTAAAAACTAGAATTCTGTACAACCTAAAGTAATATTTGCTAAAAAAATTTTAAAAAAACTTAAGATCAAATGTTATAAATAAGCACGTTCTTTATCATTTTCAATAATTAACAATCTGACAGACATAAAATAATTTATGTTTTGTAATAATCACTGACGTTCCGATTCGTTTAATACCCGACTCATTCGTAGATGTGGGAGAAGTTCCGGGTTCAATCTCCGTGATTGCTCAAAAAGTTAAGTTGTTGATTAGACACAGAGGGGTTACCATGGAGTCACAATTGGTTGCAAATGCTACTGTGTTCAGTAGACGAAAGACGACGACGGGAACTCGATATGCTGACCACGTAGTAATTAATCGAATATTCATCTAGTGGGCCTGGGCCCTTCATGGGCCGTTACGGTTTTTTGCCTTTGTTGTTTAGACGAAAAACGTACCAGTCATCTTCGTTTTAAAAAGAAGTAAAGAGTATAAAATAAAGATAACTATCCTCGAATTCGAATACTATAATACTGCCAGGGTTGGAAGAGTACAAGATTTGGTCAAGAGAGACCTGAAAGAGAGGGATCTAATCCAAGACAAAAGGTTTAGATCATTGATTCCTCAGGATGTTTGTTATTCAACGGTCCTTATAATGTACTCATGAACACATATTTCTGAATTTATTCAGGAATCAGTTGACAGGTCATATATCTTTTCTTTCCTATATTTGGAATCTGCCAACAAAGAGATGTAAGACAATAATTATCATCAACACAACAATTAAAACTTCAGAAACAATTTAAATGTTCTAACAAGCTCCTAAAATTCAAATGATCTAAATAAAAAATATAACTAATTTTATTCTTGTATTTACCGAAAGTAACTAATATAATAAGTTTTGCGATGTTGTTTGAACTGCCAGCAATATAAAATATTTCTGTTCTTGTTTAAAAACAGACTCATTTTTTAATCTCCTAACCTAGTTTTTCTCTCTTTTCTTGGCACGTCTGTTATTTATTATTAAGATCTTCATAAATGATCAACACGCTCAAGAGAGGGTGCGTCCGTATAAGTAATTGCCAGGAGTAGCTGTTAATATGAAATATTATTCTCATGTATTTTATCTAAAGAGACACGTAACACATACAGAGTGTTCCAGAATTACTGACTCCTAAAAAAAATTAATTTTGTTGTAACAATGCCTTTTTTTATTGAAAGTGAAATTTACTGGACATGTTGGACCAATTCAATCAAAATTGGCGAAGGAAGCAAACCTCATTTTATATCAAACAAATCCATCTTTATAACACACGGACTTTTCAATATTTTTCAAATTTCACAATATTCAGCAACAGATAATTTAGTAGGGTTTATACAGTTAGATTTGGTGAAATAAATATATTCTTTTTAGGGTCAATGTTTATTTTTTTTTTCAAAAATAGTACCTATTTCTATCCTAACCTAACCCAACCTAATTTAACTTAACCTAACCTTACCTACCCTAAGACCAACAGTCCCGAAGAAACTTGGCCTTTCTCACAACAGCCGCCAATTCTATCCAATCTCTAATTTTCCTTCTTCAATCGTTTCACCCATTTCGATTAGGTGTTCTGTAATTCCTTTTCCACCTCATCTTGAGTAATTTTCCTTGTCTTCTCCCCTCTGGGTTTCTGATATATCCTATCGTTACAAATCTTCCCTCGTCCATCTTCTCCAAATTACCCATCCACTTTTATCTTAGTTACAATTTGTTATTATTAACATTTAATTGTTTGAGCAGGGAGAAATTATTGTTAACATTTTATAGATTTTATGAATTTCACATGAATATTAATTTTCAATATTTATAAAAAGTAAAAAAAGACGTATAAAGCAATCTTTTGGTAAAATTCCATAAAATGAAAAATATAAAACTGTTAAATATCTTTTTATAAAAGAACCGTTTTGTACCATCTTACATCAGCCACATTCATCTCATTACCTCCATCACTGGACACCCTCGTCTGTTTGTCCTTATTATTTTTACGTGATCAGCCATAAATTTTTTTGTAAATTGACCTTGATGATCCTTACTGAAACACGCAACAGTACTGAAGAAACTACATATTCAGTGAAATGAGGGGAAGATATTTTGGTTTTGGTTTTAGCTGTAATGACACAAATACCAACAGCTGACGATGTTGTTTTGACTGATTGCTCTCTACTAAACTTGTTCTCAATTTTCCTGCGACTAAACAAATAGGGAATCAAAGAAGAATTATGTGCAAATAAAGTAAAGATTAAAGCTCGGTTCCTAAAGTGTACGAGAGAAGAACACTGTCACCATCGCTGTGAGTTTGGAAAATTACTCTTTTAATGCCGTTATAAATTTTATTACATCAGTAGAAATAAAGGGCGGGAACTGACCATATTATGGCCTTGGACAGAATAAATCGCACAACCACATTCAGACTTTATAAACCTAGTAGCAACGTTTGACAGAGAAATCTGGACTTAGGATTATGGAGACAACTTGTGAAACTTATTAAAAAGCACTGGGAGCAAATGGGAATTGGATGCAGCATACGAAAATCTAAGTCTTACTGCTTTCATTAAAGTACCAAGTAGAACAGTCAAGAAGTTGAACGTTGAAACCCCATACAGTGCGCGGCCTTAAAAAGGAGGCTTAGAGAAAAGACAGTGTTAGGTTAGGTTATGTTAGGTTAGGTTAGTGGTGATCTTATGCAGCTGATTGATTGTTACTCATCCTTATTATTGGAGTAGGTGGGCAACAGTGGTGAAGTAGACTGGAGGCAGTTAGTCCTCAAACGGACATGTGAACACTCTTAAAGAACATTTCAATGGCTAATTATTTACATGTATCAACTGAATAATTCCATTACTAGTAATCAGAGGAATCATTATAGAGTGATATTTCACTCTGTACTATGGAAAGTCCAGAAGTTTGAACTCTCTCTCTCTCTCTCTCTCTCTCTCTCTCTCTCTCTCTCTCTCTCTCTCTCTCTCTCTCTCTCTCTCTCTCTCTCTCTCTTCTCTCTCTCTCTCTCTCTCTCTCTCTCTCTCTCTCTCTCTCTCTCTCTCTCTCTCTCTCTCTCTCTCTCTCTCTCTCTCTCTCTCTCTCTCTCTCTCTCTCTCTCTCTCTCTCTCTCTCTCTCTCTCTCTCTCTCTCTCTCTCTCTCTCTCTCTCTCTCTCTCTCTCTCTCTCTCTCTCTCTCTCTCTCTATATATATATATATATATATATATATATATATATATATATAATTGATAGCCAATGTTAAACTTAATTGAGACGGTCCACACACATGTACTCTTATCATTAAGGTGTTGCCTTCAGAACCGCTTAATAATTCCAACTGTATTTCACATTTGATAATGTTGTTATTAATGAAGAACTAGTAAACAATTTATATTCAAATTACCAAGTTAACAGTTTCATTTGGTTTTAGTGGGGTTGGATAAATTACCTCTCCATCGTTGCATATAATTAATTATAGTTAAATTTCAAGGGCTGAAAATGTAATTAATTTCGTTCCTGTAGCATCGGTTTGGACAGTTGGCTATAGCAATAAAAGTTTACCATCGCTTTGACAACTTTTTTTCTTGTTTTACCTATGTTATTGCATTTATATACTTTTAATTTAAATAAATATGTGTAAATTATTAATCACTTGTGTCTAGTCCATTCGGCTAGACTCATCATCATTATTATAAAAAAATAAATAAAAAAATGTAGATCCAGCTCAGGGTCTCGGGTTTGCGGTTCCCGTAAAGTTTTAAGTATAAATAATTAAGTTTTTTAATAAAATATTGTGAAATTTTTTTTTAAATCATGAATTTTATTTTTAATAAGGCATAAACAGGTGGAAGGTTAATAAAAATTATAGACTTTCTGTAATGATTATGAAAAAAAAAAAAAAAATCTTTATTTCGTCTAACCCCAAAACGAGCCAAGAATGATTATTAATTTACACATATTCACTTAGACTTAAAATCCCCTTAGAGGCTTATTATACTGAGTACAAGCGTGAAAATCCCAACGGGCGATAAGTGGATCTACAGCGGTTTTAGTATATTCTTGGATTAAATCCCTCTCTCTTTCTTTCTCATCTTTCCTATCAGAGTATCTCTTAACTGACTCTTGTTCTCTTCCGACCCTGACACTATTACACTATTCGATTGTTTGGAGATTTATTTCAAGTAGTTTTCCTCCCCTTTTATAAGGCTATGATGAGCGAGAGGTTTATAGCCTTTTAACAAGAAGGAAAGACAATTCCTCGAATAATCGAATAACACCAGCATAGGGAAAGAACAAGAGTTGGTCAATAGCGAAAAATGAAAGAGATCTAACCAAAGACTAGTTCCAGTCAGTGTCCTGCACAAAACAATAGTTGATTCCCCGATGGAAAAAACTAATTTAAACATGTCTGTAACAGAAAGCTAATAGAGACTGGATAAAATTTAAATGAAAATTGCACACGTGCATTGCAAACATCCAAACCTTGTCACAGACCACACTTATTCGCTTCAATACATTAAAATTAAAATCTAACCTACAAAATTTCTCTTTACAAATATATATTATTTGTATTCACCAACGTGACCAAGCCAATTTAAGTCTTCAATGTGCTGTCCATAGTAGCTGAATATATTATAATAGTTATGAATTCTACAGTTGACGTGTTCATATATTTTATGCAAATGTATTTTATATATTTTGAAAAATGATTTGCCTTCACAACACGTATACTAAATTTACAATTTCTGATTATGTGCAATTTATTTCAATAGTGACATAATGATAAATAACACTTTTTATTATTATAAGGTAAATTATAATTTTTTATTTTGAAATTGTTCTCTTCTGTACTGTTTTTATACAGAGAACACAAATAACAACTAAAATACTCATCAGTAATCCAACGGTGGAACTGGTGTAACATTTTAATTATTTTGGTTGTGACGTAATAAATATGTACAGCAAAGATGTTGATAAATAGTTTACTAAACGCAGTTCACTATAGTCCGTTCCCCGTTTAGCTTATTCCAAATTTGGTAAAAGTTAGCTTCTGGGAAGAGCTTTTTTAAGATAACTAATTCAAACTATATCCAAGTATTTTAAATGTTCTTTTCTTGCCCTCTAATTATTTATCCCCAAACATTCTATATCAGGAACGATTATACTAAATTACTAAAAGTCTAAGATAAATTAAACTTTAGTACACTGCTTTACCCTTAAAGCATATCTCTCGGTCCAAGAAACCTAGAGCTATGAATATATTAGGATGGTTTGGGTAGGAATTTAGACGCGTACTAAAAAAGGGTTTTGAAAATGATCCACTCCAAGGGTGTTTATTTACCCTAAAGCATATCTCTATATCAAAGGAGCTTAGAGCTTTGATTTTTTTAAACACGGTTTGGGGTAGGTCTGTAGATGCGTACTAAGAAAGGATTTTGAAAATGATCCACCCATTCGACACAGCTAATATTTCCAGCTAATCTGCTTTTTGTATTTTTAAAACTTTTCATAGAATTCCAAAATTGTTTTGCATCTTTAACTTGCCCCAAACTATTTACAACATATTTGTAATGTAGCTTACGCTTAGTTCTGCATAACGATTTAAAGTTTTTATTTGCCTCTAAATATGCGACTTTAACCATAGTTGAATTTGTTTTGCGAAACAGCTTTAAGAGTTTAAAGGCTCGCTGCCTTGATACCAGACATTCGAAATCAAACCATTGTTGTTTTTTGTTTACCGTAGTGTTATTATTTGTACTCGGTTTAAGTGGGCTGCTTGTTTGATACAACGAATCATGCTATTGACATTTATCTGGTTATCATTCAAGACATCAAAGGTTGACATTTCCTTATCTATGTTTTTACCGAACAAGACGTTATCTGAATTAGTCCATTTTATTCTTGGCAACAATGGTAGTATACAATCCCCACCCTTTTGGCTCTCTGCAAGTCTACCTACTTTACAATTTACACAAATAGGTAGATGATCCGATCCTGCATGACTTATAACCTCAAAATCATTTACTATTTCTAAACAACTCACTGATACAACCGCAAGGTCAATTAATTACAGAATTACCCATCTTCCCAATAGTAAGTGGGTCCAAAATTTATTTAAATTTGGTCCAAAAGTAAATTCTCCTTCAGCATCACTTTGCGTTCTGCCATTCAAAACCACTAATCCAAAATTAAGGAATAATTCTAGAAGTTTACGCCCCCTTGTATTTAATATCCTGTCTTTCGATTTTCTGACCCCTCTAATTGTACTAGTTACATTAATATAATTTTACATATCAGAATTATTTTGTTCGTTAGATATTCGGCCATTAAAATCTCCAATTATTATTAAATTTTGCTCTGAATTTGAATTAATAAAATTACACAAATTTTCAAAGCTGTTCTCCCATTTGTTATAATTTAAATAAATTGGCAAAACCAACCAATTTTTAATTTCAATTAATTTTATATTACGTTTGGATACGAAACTAACTTCTTTAGTAAAGGATGACTGTAAATTTACACAACAAATAATACCTCCTATTGCCCTTCCAAAATTAGCATTTCTTTCAGCAAAATTTAAAAAATCGATTTTAAAATTAGGAAGACTCTTAACAATAAACTCTTCATCATGTTCAGATATAAATGTTTCTAATAACAAAATAAATCATACTTATTTAGTAAATGAAAAAAATAATCTTCACCAACCTTGGCTCTTAGTCCACATACATTATAAGACAATATTTTAAAATTGCTAACTGTCTGAGGCACTATAATATTGTCCAACTCCTTATCAGCTGTTTGAGAACATTGTCCTGAGAAATTGGTGTTTAGTCCCTAAGAAGATGCTGTCTTCACTCCTTTCTCGTCCGTCCGTCCTGGTTGCAGCTTCCCTGGACCGTCCTTTCTCAAATCCGCTATGCGCGATGAAAAATCGTAGTTGAATAGATCCTTCAGCTTCACTATTCCATCCGTTCTGCCGGCCATCAGTGTGTTGTCCTCCCAGGTGAATTTGACACCTTCTATTCTAATGTGGTCAAAAACTAACGGCATACGACGTCTTCCCAAATCTTTTTCTATCTCCCGTCGGACTGCAGCAAGGTAGGCTCGCTTTAATCTTACATCCTGTGTGTAATCCCGATGTACGACATAAGATGTTCCCTTTAACTTATTTACATTGGACATGATCCACCCAATATCGTCATCTGAAGGGAACTGGGCAATTATTGCTCTGCCCTTTGCTCCTAATGGTTGCGCTCTATTGACCCACAAACTGTCATTACACTTTAACACTTCCACACAGAATTGTTTCACAAGGGCTTTAAAGTCTGTCTGACCATTCCATTTAAGACCTACAAAAATTAAATTGTTACGTCTAGATCTACCTTCTAAATCATTTAGCTTATCCATAATAACCTGTTCTTGTTTTTTAATACAGTCTATCTTTGCTTTCAAAACTTTGTTCTCTTCCGTCAGACTTCTCACCTCAGAAGACACAATTAAGAGGTCTTTTTTAGTAGCCAATGTCGATAATTTTGTATCTAGCAAGTTACTCAACCCAGTCATTAGCTGTCCATGCGTCGTGTCACCTACCTTTGCATTATCCATCTTGTCTCAATGCTTTCCGACATTCCTAACGAAACACTTGCGTCTTCCGAAAGTTCTGGCGAACTGTACGCCCTGAAACGTTTTAAGCCTTTCGGATTTTTTGGGGGAAAATATTTGTCAATTGATGAGTCATTCATAGGCCCGAAAAATTTCTCAAATTCCGCAAAATACGAAAAATGAAACTAATATGCACGTGAGAGCTCTATCACTAACCTGCAGAACGAAACGTTAACGGAAACTAACGTTCTTCAATAACGTAAATATTTATGCTTCACACTATAAAATGCAATAATAATAATTGTAGTGAAATATTAATACACTTTGATACTAACTTAATACATGTTTTTGTAGAGGACTATACATAGGCTACTTAAACAGGCGGGACCAAACTCGGTGTCTCCATCGTAGAGACACACACTATTTACACACACACACACATACACACACACACACACACACACACACACACACACACACACACACACACACACAAACACACACACACACACACACACACACACACACACACAAATTAAACAGTACACCTAACATATATTTACAGTATAACATACATTTTAGGGCTGGGAAAAGCACTATGACATGTGTTTTGTTGTTAAACACTACAAAAAGTAACTGTTTAGGCTGCTGAATTAATTTAAGACACTTTTCTGCTTAATCGCATAACTACAATTAGGACTGTACAGTATAACATACATTTTAAGGCTGGGAAAAGTACTATGACGTGTGTTTTGTTGTTAAACAAATTTAACAATTTAACAAATTTAAACAAAAATAAAGCATGCCTAATTGACATGCTTGGTGCAAATTTGTTTGGAATCGATCGAATATTTTTCTCTCTAGCTTTTTATACATACAGACATACTTACATACAAACATACAGACAGACATTTTGTAAAAACCACTTTTTTGGACTCAGGGGGTCCCAAAACGGATATATCCACAAAAATCTCATCATCGATTTTTTTGCGATCACTTTACTTTCTCTATACTATGGTATAGTGTGAAAGTAAAATGGTAACTAGTTAAAATATAGTTTTATTTATAAACTTGAAAAAATAAATACCGTAGCCTACTTGTTTGGAGAAAAAAATGTAACTATTTTCGTCTTCTGATTAATAATGTGTAACATATTTTAACATTCTGTTAACTATATTATGAAAACGAGGACAACGATTGGCTGAACGTGAGTTGTACCGCGAACAGAGGATTATGTACGCTCTAGTTATATTTAAAATAAATAGTTACTTCCTTAGTATTTGACAAACAATAGACCTAGTATTAAATAAAATTAAAACAACAAATTTTTTTAGTATCAACCACAATGTTTTAATAGAAACTTGCCGACCATGGTTTCGCTAGTTAACTTTTTAACTAGCGAAACCATGGTCGGCAAGTTTCTATTAAAACATTGTGGTTGATACTAAAAAATTTGTTGTTTTAATTTTATTAAAAATGGAATACCACCAAGTACCTACGGTCTCTAGCATAAATAGTTTAACAATAGTATTAATGAAAGAAAGTAAGTGATATGAGAAAATTTTTAAATCAAATTTTTTTGTATTAAAACTATACAATATTGTTATGTGACGCATAATTTTACTCAAATAATGTTTCAGACAAAGTAATGTCAAAATTAAGTTTATTGGAGAGCATAAGGTCTTCAAAAGGTTCTATTTAAATAATAGCAGGTCTTCAAAAATTCTCTAAAACACGATGACTTATATACCATGGTGATAACAGGCGTTAGAAAATAGAAATTAACAGGAACAGGCGTCAACTAAAGCCTTTAAAAGGTGACTTTTGTAACTGATCGTATAAGACTTCAAAAGGTGGCATTTGTAACTGATCGTATATAAGCCTTCAAAATATCGTCTCCCGTACATTTCACACCAGGCACTCTAGGCATCCAAAAGGTTCGTCGACGATTTCGCTTTATACAGAGGGCACAAAAGGTCGTTTTAGTGTATGAAAACAGACCTTTTGAATGCCTGAGTTCAAGCACTCCAGGCCTCCAATAGGTCGTCGCCCGTACCATTAGGCACTCGAAAGGTCTTATACATAAATCTATATATATATATATATATATATATATATATATATATATTCAAGAAGTTTTCTTTCCATCAGATTTTTTTTTCATAGTATTATTTTTTCACAAGAATCACATAGTGTGTAAGCGTGATATAGTAAGCAAGACATATTTAAATGTACTTTTATGCAAAAAATTATATTTTAAAATTTTTTTACGGTTTTCTCGTAAGATTTTCAAAAATGATCATTTAAAATGAATAAAAGTTGGTTGGAATTGTATTGTTCCATGATTAATTAAACATTATTTAACATTGATTACTTAAAAAAAATCTGATGGAAAGAAAACTTCTCGAAAATCTGTTATTTTTAAAAATTAATTCTGACGGATTACACTGTGATTCTTGCCATCCAATTCTGAACATAGAAAATTTAAAAAATTATCACAAGCACATAAACTACTAATTTTAATATTGTGTGTAGATGTATAATAAAAATAAGGAAAATAATTTTCTATTTAATTCTAATGCAAGAAATCTTACACCTTCAGGAAGGGTTGATTAACATAATCAATGCTGACGTGGTCTATCCCCAGGAACTGAGTTTTTTGTGGAAAATATTAAGATTTTTATCTAAAAATAAATGCATTACTATATAGTATACTTTACTGACAGATTTTAACACTTTTTTTACTGGATGCCTATAATAGGCATCCATAGCTCACCTAAAACATGAAATTTTAACATGATTTAGTTCTGAGTGCTACAGATGCTTATAGGTGTCCAGTAAAAAATTGTTTTCATCAGTTTTATCATCAATTTTATGTTTGTGTGCATATGTGTGTATGTGTATGGCTGTTCAAACACAAACACAAAAAACAAAACAAAGGATTTTTATTTATTTAGAATTCCTTGGAAATAAAGTACAAGATAATTAAATTATACTGGCTTTTTATTTTCAAATCAAATTATGAACTAATAATTATAAAATTATGACCTAATTACGAACATACAACTGAAAAAAATTTAAAAAACACTAATACAATATATTATTTATATATTACAATATATTATTTACATAATACAATATATTATTTATAACAGTTACTTCACTCTCACGTTTACTGCTTCAGATTGAGTTGTTATCATTTCCTTGTGCAAATCCTTGAAGCATTGAAATAGGTGATGTCCTTCAGATTTAACATATTGGTAAATAGATGTGGTGATGTGAAAAATCATAATTTGTAATAGATTTAAAATCCGCGGTTTAGCGCCGAAAACAGGCTGTTCAAATCATAATTTTATTCAATAACTTCATAAATAAAAGAAAAATAGATTTTCAAGAAAACCAAATATGTAATAATGTCAATTTTAGTATAATTTGTTTTTTATAAATAGAATATGTAAAATTTTGTGTTATGTGGGGAGTATGTTGAACTTTGGTAACGTTTACCGGAACAGCTCTCTTGCGGAAGAGAGAAAAATCTCGTGCTTAGATCAGTCTTCGTTTGGGGCTAGTTGCTCTAAGACCTATGAATGGCAGTTCTCCGAGTTTCTGTTAGAACATTAAAAAATGTGTTCAGAAGTTAAATTTGTGAAAGACATGGTGTATTAACAATTTCAAAAGTGCTAAGACAATATTGTTTTCAATAAATAAACTTTTAAATGAAAAGGCGTAATAACTTGCAATTTTTAATTATGTTGTGCAATCGCTGCCACGTGATTTTCGAATTCTCGACAAAGAACTCTTCTATAAGATATATGGAACAATTAAAGTTAGCATAAGACATTAATAATTGGTTGTAATACATGTACAACAAAATAAATCTCGTGAGCGATGAACAAAAGACAATTCGTTGATAGTGGACAAAGCATCTCTAAAATTAGCACGCAGTCACATGGAAAGACACGAATCATCCTTCGAGGAAAAGTGTTTTCTTTTATAAAGAACATAACGTGATTTGGTATAACACGTTTAGACTTTCATTATTTAACCATATATATGTACTTTGAACAATTTAGACTTTTTTATATACTTTCAAGATATATATTTGATATCATAAAATTATGTATTTCATTAATAAGATTTAATGTGTTTGTTGTGGAGTCTTTAAGTAAAATAATATGATCAAATAAAGTTATTTGTTTTATTAATAAAACTAATTCTCAATTTCAGTAAAAATTATATTTTTTATAATTAAAATATTTGCTATGAGAAGTAAAGTAAAATCCTTTTTCATTATTTTTTGGAGTTGCAACTAAATAACTTAAAGTTATTAATATAATTTGATTAGATTCTTTTTCAATGATAGTAATATTGATAGGTTGTAAGATGTCTTATATAAATTTTTCTTTTTTTATCTCTGTTACATGAATCTAATGTGTTTTATGTTTAATAAATTTTTATGTAATATTTCAGAGACAAGTGTTTTCATTTTTGAAACCCAGAATCACTGTGAGTACACTGTAAAAAGAGCTTGCGACCCCAGAGATTTTATAAATAATTAAATTCACTTTTTTCTAAATTGGTATGCTAAAGCAAACCTGGCGCCCTATAGTCGAGCAAATTAACAAATTAATTACATTAAATAATAACATCATCTTTTTTTTTGAACTATTACAAATGTCGCCGCAACTGTGGGCTTTTTAGTCGAAATAAACAGTGATTTTGGTAATGAGAACTCTTAAAATCAAGGTAAGGACTATATCATTAATAATAAGAAAGATTCTCTTAAAAATTTGTGTTGTTTAAGTATATTAGATTCTGTTGTGTTAAGTAAAATAAATTTAAATGGATACAGTAATAATAATCGTTAATAATAGTGAACAGGTTAGGATGATGATTTTGATAACTAAAATTTAAATTTAAAACTAAAGACTAATAATAATAATAATTAAAATGGAGGATACTAATAATAATAATCTAAAGGCTGAAGAGGTTAGGGTAATTGAACCAAATAGGTTAGATGAAGGTAAAAAATCTCAAAATGAGGCGTTTATGATAGAAATGCTGATAGAAATGAGAAAGGATATAAAAAGGTTTGAACAAAGTAGCTTAGAAACAAAAAAAGAAATTAATCAGAGTAGGTTAGAAACAAAACAAAATAATGTAGATTTGAAACAAGATTTAAATAATAAATTTGATGACTTTAATAATAAATTTGATCAGAATAAGCTAGAAATTAACACTAAGCTGGAAAATTTCAATATTAAACTTGAACAGAATAATGTTAAACTGGATAAAATAGACAATGATTTAAAACAAAGCAAGTTAGACTTAAGACAAGATAATTTAAACTTAAAAGAAGCAATGTGTAAAAAATTTGAAGAAATGAGGGTTGAATTAAAACCAAATTATGTAAAATTAGAACGGAATCTTAAATTGAAAGTTAAACAAATGGAAAGTAATGTAATGGAAACTAATAATAAAGTAGAAATTGAAGTAAGCTATTGTGAGAAAAAAGTAGAATTTGAACGAATAAATAATGTAGAAGGTGTTTTGATAGAAAATATTAATAATTTGGATAACAATTTAGATCAAGCAGTAGCTGAAGTAGAAATTAACGGTTTTAATGAAACAAAAGAGATGTCAGATGATTTAATAATAATAGAGGATAATTGTGTAAATGACTGTGTTCAAGAAATTGCTAAAAAGATGAATAATGGGTTAGGTAACAAGGTATATCCAGAAACAGCAAATAATGTTGAAATTAATATGTCTAGTGGGGTTGGAATAGGTATAAGTAATTTGAAAAACAAAGTAAAAGTAAATAATCTAATAACGAAGGTATCAGCTGTTTATTTTAAAAAACAAGTGGGTCATAAAAATGTAGAGTTTGAAAATTATGTAATGATAAAATTTAAGAGTATCTTTCAAACCCAAGAACAAGAAATTAAAAGTTTTAGTGAGAAATCTAACTTTAAATATAATCTTGAAAGTAAAAATGTAGAAATAGTAAAAGAAGGTTTTGTACTAGTGTATAAGAATGGTGGGGTTAGAATTCCTGAACGAACAGATGTTGAAATTAGGTCATTAGATTCTAAGATGTTTGAGGGAAGGAGGGGTGATGATATGTTTGAGAGAGAGAAAGAGAAAGGTATTTTGTCAATACTCCGAGACAATAACGAAGTGGGATCCTTTGTTAGGAAAGGGTCTGTTGTGATGACTGGGCAAGATAAACTGTCCCTGTGGACAGAAGTATTTAACATTAAAAATGTGTTAAAAAATTCAATCATGTATTTTAAAATCTTTCACCAATCTGGGAACCATCGAAAAAAATGTATGATTTATAATTGAGTCATAATAAATTGAAATTTGGAATGAATAAATAAATGTAAGGACATTTTATAAACACACGGACTTGATTTTTAAAATAATTAATAAAAAGTAGTTAAGATTTTGTTAATAAGTAAGTTTAAGTTTGATAATAAATGATTAAGAGTTATGAATATTAATAATTTGTGTGTACTAATGAATTTTGTAAGCTAAGACAAAAATATAGAAAATAATTATTAGCCAAGCGTAAAATATTAAGAGTTTAGTTTTAGAAAACGTTTAGGTATTTGTAAAGCAAAGACGCTGGATTATAGCAGTAAACAACTTTATATGTTTATTAAGATCTTAATATTTAGAAAACGTGACGAAAACAGATTAGCTAGATGAGAGGATCATTGGAGCTGCAAGATTGTTAGTAAGTAACTCTGTATGTTTATGAAAGGAATAAATATTGATTTTACGTGACATAGATAAGATAGTTAGTTCGAAGCGAGGATTCAGAGTAGTATTGAAGAAAAAATATGCAATATTAAGTAGGTGGATTCAATAAAATATTCAATAAAATGTGACGAGAGAGAGTTGAGATTCATTTGCAGATCGTATTGGAACCAAAAGGTTCACTTCTTATCAGTAGTAAGCAGATAAAGAATTGCGTCTCTATATACAAAGGGGAAATTGTTTATTCCTTAGTCAGGTATAAATTCCTATGCATGACATTGAGACGAAATATAGGGTGTTACCAAAATGCTGTCTAGGAAAATAAAAAACCTTTGACGTATAATTCTAATTTGACTTGTGTTTTCAAATAAAATTTACTTAAATAAAGGATAATTGGCTTCAAATAAAGTAAACAAGAACAAAAGTAGATTACTTAAATAACTTTAATAGAATTAAAAGTAAATTTCTAAGTAAAAAAACTTAGAATAAATTTTAAAAATAAAATTTTCTTTTTGAATTTGAATAATAACATCTAGAAAGGAATACATAAACTGAAAATCGGCGATGCTAGTAATAAGATTGGTAAAATAAACATTATTTCAACTTCGGATGAAACGATTTTAATGAAATTTTTTATGAATTTTAAAATTTTCTTCGTGTAGATGCATTTAAGGAGTACATGAACATTTTGGGTGGATGGCTGAGCGTTTGTGTAGTCAAAATAGAATGTTTTATTCGTAAGAATAAGGCATTCTGAGACTGCATAAGAGGGCGTGTTGTGAAATAGAGATGTGTTTTGGGCTTTATCTTGAATCAAGTAGGGATATTGTATTCAACCACTGCACATTTCAACGTCACAACATGTTACTCTGTGTAAGAGTCTAAAGAGCAATTAGAAGTATGCACGGTATAAAGTAGACGGTTAGAAGAACCTATGTAGGAGAGGTTAGGAAGAAAAATGCATAAAAAAGTGTGACATTATTACATGAAAAAACTTCATGTAATAAATTTTAGACAGATGTTGATTGAAAACAAATTGTAGGGTATGCAGAAGCGATCAAGCTGCATATACATGGAATAAACCGGACGTGACATTATTAGGGAGTACTTACGTAACTAAATGTATAATTTTTATAAAACTGTAAAAATGTTGATTAGCTGATTAGAATAGGTAATTAGATGTTAAATTGTAAAACGATAAGTTGTATGTTTTGATGTTATAAATATTAAGGATTATTGATTAGATGATAAGATGAAAAATAGTTAGTTTTAAGTGATTTATGGTTTGAAAATATGAAGAATAGTTGTGTAAAGTTTGAGAATTTATGTGAGTTTTGCCAAGACAGATAATAATAAAGTTTTTTAAGTTTTTGATGTTAAATAGTGAGTAAAGGAGGCTAAGTTTCTGTTTTTTAAAGGAAGGAGTAATAAATTAATAATAAGTAGAGAGATTTTAATGAATTTTATAGAAAGGATAAATAAGTAGTGTTTTTTAAATAAATAATAATGGAATTTGAAATAATAAATGATGTTAAGTAGTTATTTGATAAAGGTGTCTAAAGATTTTGATGAAATACGGTGTTAGCTGGGAAAGCAATGATAATTTTTTAATTTTTATAAGTTTTTTGTATTTAAGTGATTGATGACAAAGGAGATTTTAATGAAGTAATTTAAATGAAAGAATTTTTGAGTTTTATAAGAAGATGATGATTTTACAGAATTGTTGAGTAAAGTGGTATTTAAAATGAAGTTGTTCTGTTAATAAACTTTTATAAAAAAGGTAGTTAGGTTGCATTAATGGTAAATTTTTAGTTTTTAAGAGGTTTTTTGAGTACTGCGATGAAATAAAGGAAATATACGACGATTTTAATGAAATAAAGGAAATATGCGACGATTTTAATGAAACAAGAGGAGATTTGAGGAATTCTGCGGATAAACGACGATTATTATGATTTTTGAAGGAAGCTACGTTGAAATAAGGAGATTATTTATGAAAGAATATAGGTAAATAATAAGGAGTTTTTTATTATGAAGAATTTGTTTGGGGATTAATGCAACTTGAATTATTAAAATATGAAAGATAAGATGGAAATAATTTTAAGATAGGATACTGAGAGACAATACAGTTCTAAAGAGGTAATTTTTAAATAAATAGATGAGTTTTGTAAGTAATTATATTTCTTTTTGATAATAATGATGTTATATTTTTGAATTTTAGTTGAAGAGAGGAGTTTTTGGTAATTGTAAAATCAGTAGTTAACATGTTATCCCAGCAAGACAAAGAGTAATTGAGAATTGATAAAGAATAAATAGTTATTGGGTTTAAATTAAAATGAGTAATAATATAAGATGATAATTGAAAAGTTTAAGGTGAATTGAAGTAATGTTGAGTAATAAGTAAATAATTTCGTAAAAATATTAATTAAAAATGAGAGGTTTTAAATTGTAATTGTGTTTAATTAAAAAATGATTCAGATGAATATCTAGAGTCAAAGGTAGATTTTCAAAGGATGTAGAAATGTCGTCTTGGCAAAGAGGATGAGACGTAAAAAAAAGTATATAGACGGCTGTCTGGGAGATAAGCTTTGAGTGACGGGATCCTGTCAACAAAAAAAAATGTTGATGGAAAGTTTCCGCCAACGAGGTTGGAAAGGAAACTGATGATGGGTTTTATTGGATAAATAGAGATAAGGCTTAGCACTAATTGATTCGTATATTTTAATATTTATGAGTTATGATGACTCAAATAAATTGAGATAGTGAAATAGGATTTTAGCAAATAGATTTTTTAGTTTTTATGTAAAAAGAGAATCTTTCTTAAATTAGGTATACTAGTGATACTTATTTTCTTTATGAGGTCCTTAACTGCTGAAATAAGGAATCTTGAAAATCTATTGAAAAATTTTTCACATTTTGGGTTTTTCTTTCGAATTGAGTTTATATATATAGAAAAGATTTATAGTACAATACTTGTATTGTAATACAAATCTTTTGTGGGGTTTTGTGGTGATGTGAAAAATCATAATTTGTAATAGATTTAAAATCCGCGGTTTAGCGCCGAAAACAGGCTGTTCAAATCATAATTTTATTCAATAACTTCATAAATAAAAGAAAAATAGATTTTCAAGAAAACCAAATATGTAATAATGTCAATTTTAGTATAATTTGTTTTTTATAAATAGAATATGTAAAATTTTGTGTTATGTGGGGAGTATGTTGAACTTTGGTAACGTTTACCGGAACAGCTCTCTTGCGGAAGAGAGAAAAATCTCGTGCTTAGATCAGTCTTCGTTTGGGGCTAGTTGCTCTAAGACCTATGAATGGCAGTTCTCCGAGTTTCTGTTAGAACATTAAAAAATGTGTTCAGAAGTTAAATTTGTGAAAGACATGGTGTATTAACAATTTCAAAAGTGCTAAGACAATATTGTTTTCAATAAATAAACTTTTAAATGAAAAGGCGTAATAACTTGCAATTTTTAATTATGTTGTGCAATCGCTGCCACGTGATTTTCGAATTCTCGACAAAGAACTCTTCTATAAGATATATGGAACAATTAAAGTTAGCATAAGACATTAATAATTGGTTGTAATACATGTACAACAAAATAAATCTCGTGAGCGATGAACAAAAGACAATTCGTTGATAGTGGACAAAGCATCTCTAAAATTAGCACGCAGTCACATGGAAAGACACGAATCATCCTTCGAGGAAAAGTGTTTTCTTTTATAAAGAACATAACGTGATTTGGTATAACACGTTTAGACTTTCATTATTTAACCATATATATGTACTTTGAACAATTTAGACTTTTTTATATACTTTCAAGATATATATTTGATATCATAAAATTATGTATTTCATTAATAAGATTTAATGTGTTTGTTGTGGAGTCTTTAAGTAAAATAATATGATCAAATAAAGTTATTTGTTTTATTAATAAAACTAATTCTCAATTTCAGTAAAAATTATATTTTTTATAATTAAAATATTTGCTATGAGAAGTAAAGTAAAATCCTTTTTCATTATTTTTTGGAGTTGCAACTAAATAACTTAAAGTTATTAATATAATTTGATTAGATTCTTTTTCAATGATAGTAATATTGATAGGTTGTAAGATGTCTTATATAAATTTTTCTTTTTTTATCTCTGTTACATGAATCTAATGTGTTTTATGTTTAATAAATTTTTATGTAATATTTCAGAGACAAGTGTTTTCATTTTTGAAACCCAGAATCACTGTGAGTACACTGTAAAAAGAGCTTGCGACCCCAGAGATTTTATAAATAATTAAATTCACTTTTTTCTAAATTGGTATGCTAAAGCAAACCTGGCGCCCTATAGTCGAGCAAATTAACAAATTAATTACATTAAATAATAACATCATCTTTTTTTTTGAACTATTACATAGAGTCCTTCCTTTTGTTGTGGTTTTATTTACAATATTTGCTCTTTTTTCGCAAAATCCTTCCTTTGGGTCCTACTTCATATTTAGTTGGAAAGTGCTGAGTGTTCCTTGTGCTAAGAACACAATTGATATTGTTTTTTGCATAACAGCTGCCGTATGATTATTAGCAGCTGTACCAACATTTTTAATTACAATTATTCATTTTCCCTTGACCAGAATAATTGGTATATAACATAAAAACATTAAAAAGCATCATTTGGTAATAATGAATGAACAATTTTCTGTACCATCGAAGTGTTTTCCGCTCCCATGGGTAAAAGGGTATCATTTGTCCTTTTCAATCTATACCAGACTGAAGTCATTGTATTGAACAATAAGTAGTGGTTTTTTGAAAACTTGACGTCTTTTGTTTGTTGTGTCTGACATTTCATATTTATGTTCAGTCGAAATGTATGAGACACATCTCTTGTCTTGGCACTTTCCAATCATGACATTTTTTCCGAATACAAACATATATACATGGTTGTGTCGTCTTTTTTTTTTGCAAAGTTCCAGAGGAGTAAGTGCTCTTTTCCAGCAAAGTCATAAGAAAGATCATGCGAATTTAAAAATTATCCCTATAAAATGAGTACCCGTTGTTTCTTTCTCCTTCATCAATTTGATTACAACATTCCCTGTAACACCGATTTTGTCATTATTTCTGTAAACAGTTGTGTTTGTAATACCTAGAAGAGGTTAGTTTAATTAAATATTTAAAATCGCGGGTAATTGTAGCCGGGATGGCATGAGTCAAAAGCGTATCTAATGATTTTCAATATTAAACAGAGTAAATTCATAATTAAAATAGATTTCCAAACGTAAATAAATAATGATGAATAGTTTTAAGATAATTTAATGATAAAAAGTGTTTATTAATTGTATGTTATGTAAAATGATGTGTTCGGACACTTTAAAGAAGTGAGTAGTTATTTGAATATAACATTAGTTAGGATATTGCATACGCAGCGTTAACCAGGAAACCGGATATTGAACACAGCCATGTGATTCAAGACAGTTTAGTAAGAAGCTTAGAGGAGTGAGGTTGTGTAAAAAAGGTCTTTGTCAGTAGACAATGGTTGAGTAATTTGAACTTGTTTTAACCCTAGATTCATAAGCTTACTTTTTCCACACATTATTCATAAGCATTCGTCTGTCAGACTACTCCAGGTAAAAAAAAAATATATATATTAAATTGAAAATTATCTTTATTAATACATAGTCAAGTAATAAAATATAAACGTAATCATTTGTCCATGTGTTTCTATCCATCAAAAAGTCACTTTAAATACAGTTTACACATACTTTTCCCTGGTGCTCAAGACACATGAATCGCTGACACTTGAAGCACTTATAACGTGTCATCCTCCGCTTCTTTGAAGGTCAGTAGGCACAAATCTTCCTTTGTGATGTCCCTTGGGGTTCATCCTCAACAGCTGGAGCTTTTTCACCAAGAATGTCTTCAATTTTCAACTTTAGATGACGCTGTAAAGTTGGGATTTGAAGTCTCTGTTGTAACCACGGAAACATGAGTGCTTCACTTATGTCTTTTGCGAATTCTCGTCATGAAACCGGTTTCCTCCGTTGTGCTACCATGTTATGCACGTAAATTACATAAGAGTTCACTAGCGTGGTATTAATCATACCAAAGAAAAAACAGAGGGGCCATCTTTGTGTTTTTCTACTGCAGCTCATGTTACTGCACATTTCATCAAAGGCATCTACAGCACCTTTTGTTGCATTATAAAACATGACAATGTCTGGCTTTCCAGTTTCCTCTGCAATAGTACCTCTTTCATGGGTGTTTGAAAGCAGATAAACCATTTTGTTTGCCTTTGCTTTGTAAGAAACTAAAATGTTTTCTTTGCTGTAACAAAACATGGAAGAGTTCAGTTTTCTTGACTTTTTCTCTGTCATTTCTTTTGGGATTTCCTTTTTGTCACAGCGCAATGTTCCCACAATAGTTAAGCTATGCTCCTTCAACATGTCATTCGCCAAAGGTATTGAGGTGAACCAATTATCCATTGTAATGTTCCTGTTGGTTCCATGAATAGTTTTGGTTATATTTTTCACAAAATATGCACCTGCAGGAAGTCCACTTGTGTTTGTATTTTTGCCAAGGTAAGGCATTGCATCTATCATATATTTTGTCCTCACATCACATAATAGGACTATTTTGATGCCATATTTATTTGGCTTTGATGGCAAATACATCCTAAAAGGACAGCGTCCACGAAAACCAAGCAGTTGTTCATCAACGGTCACATAGGAACCTGGTGTGTAGCTACTTCGGCATGCTTCAAGAAATTCCTCCCAAATATCCCTAATGGGTGCTAATTTGTCAAGGGCTCTTCGGGCCGGACGTGTGGCTCTGTCATCAAACCTTAATGAATTAAGCAAAAAGTCAAAACGATCTCTGCTCATTACTGATACATACCTGGTACCACTAAACGAGGGTTCGAACAACTCATTGGAAGTCATGTGGTTGTCTTTCATGGCCGCAGACATAACCAAGAGGCCTAACAATGCATTTAACTCATTCAGAGTAGTAGATTTCACTGTTGCAGAGTTTGGGTCTGAATAAGTGGATCTCTTATAAGCAATCTCCACATTTGTATGAGTTACAATTTGGTTTGCTATAGAGGTTTTCATGAATAAGCCAAAAGCTTCTAAGGGAGTTTCAACATTCTTGGCATTATTGTTAGGTTTTTGTCTATAATGAATAATGTTGCGCCTGCTAACTCTAGAAAATCTAGTTTTTGGCGCTGAAGACCAGACATAACCATTTTTACCTCTCAAAATTCTTTTTTTAGGAAGGACAATATTTTTGTGTCTAGCCAATGAAGGTAAATTGACAACAGTTGCTTCTCTGGTCTCAAGTGCTTGATTTGTCGACAATGTAATTAAATCTGTCACTTCATTAGGATCAACTTCCATATCCGAATTTCTGCCATATTATGCTGATGAACTTTCTCCATCTGAAGGAATATAATCCTCATCACTACTACAATCGTCTAAATCAACTGGCATAATAGATTCTAATTGATGGATATTTTCACTGGCTTGAGGTTGGAAACAAGAATCCTCAACATTGGAACTTGCAATATCAGCTCTAATTATAGGCCTACTAATAATGTCTTCTGGGCTAGTAGATGGGTGAGAAACGTCAGTAACTGTAATTTCGCCAGAATTAGTATTGTTTATACGTACTGGAAATGACTCCTCAGAATCCGTTTCAAAATTTTTTTCCAATTCGGTTTGATGAAATTCATAGTCAGAAGGGTAGTAATCAGGGTCTGCATCCGTATCGTCTACACTGTCATCAGTTCCGTGGTAGGATTCCACTTCCACATTGTCTTCGACCTCACTTACATCACTTTCTATATTTTCAGGATCAATACAGCTTGTGTCACCTTCAGAACCGATTTTGTCCAGTTCACTAAGAACCCGAGAAATTTCATCGTCGTCTTTAAAAAAGTCTGCCATTTTACTAAATGTAAAAACTTGTAAAATAAAAAATTGTAAAAAATCAAATTAAATTAAAATTTGTAAAATCTAAAATTATATTTAATCTAACTAAACTATCTATATATTTATTCTAAATTATATAAAAATCTAAAACAATAAAAACATTTATAATAAAAGTTAAAACAACAATTTATGTCACTGAAGTGTTTATCAATAATTATAAATAAAGTGATTTACAGTATAGGTACAGTACGTTTTTACTAATGAAATTTGTAAAATCTAAAACTATATTTATTGTAAACTATATAATAAATCTAAAACAATAAAAACATTTATAATAAAAGTTAAAACAACATTTTTTGTCACTGACGTGTTTATCAATTTTAAATAAAGTGATTTTCGGTATAGGCACAATTCATAAGCTTTCGTCTACCGGACGACGCAATAAAATCGTACAACGTCACTATTCATAAGCTTTCGTCTCACAGGCTACGGCACAAACTTAATGCGTTTTAGGACCGATACCACTCATATTCACTGACCAAACGCCCTGGCAATACTGAAAGGACGATTGGACAAAGGATTAGACGGAGCGGGAAGGCCCGGCAGGGTAGGCAACTATGAAAAACTAAAATATCCTAAAAGTCGCGTCGCCTGGGAGACGAATGCTTATGAATCTAGGGTTAAACATCATGTAACTTTACAAAAATGTAGTACAAGTGTAAATCGAGTCTTATTTAATTAACAGTCTTTGTATGGAAGTTGACGGAGTAAAACCTATTGAAGTGTGGCTCAACAAGTTTTGTTAAAAAAAAAAAAAAAAAAAAAAAATGTAAAATGTATAAGAAACAGTTATTTTGTGAAGGACCTATAGTGGACAGACGATTTAATAAGCACTATTAACAATATTTTTTCATATTGAAACAGTTTTAGCTTAAAAATAGCGGAAAGAATTAGATTTTTTGTGCTGAGCGCATGGCGTGAGGTACAGACTGAAAGACTATCGTATTTCGTATTCGTTAGACAAACAATGGTGATAAAAAATCGCAATATAAACTTTGATAGAATCGAAAGTGTGTTTAAAATAGTATCAACGGAAAAACTACCATGCAGGACATAGAACCTCGACTAGATCACATTGTGGACAAAGACATTTCAAAAGATTGGTAAAACGTGTTATATAACACGCCATATTCAAATTTGTATATTCTATAAAATTATTATGTTCTTTGTTGTGTTAGCTATAACTTCAATCATTTTTAATTAAGTAAATTTTTTAGTCTGAATACGAAATAGGTAACTGACATAATTAATTTTTTTTATATTGCATTCAGATTAATAAAGTAACCAATAATTTTAATATTTTTAAATTCATAAGAGAAAATAGGCACTTGCAAGTTAAAAGATAAAATTTAACAATTTTAAATGAAATTAGACCTTGGCAAAAAGGCAAGCAAAATTCAGAATATAGGATGTTAGTAATAAGTGATTTTCATGATACAATTGTTTATGATAAATGATAATGTATTTACTATGTTTCTCATGTTTAATAAATATTTTATGTTAAAATTTCAGTTCCAGTGCTCTCATTCCATTGACCTAAAGATCACTGAAAGTACACTTTTTGATAGAATTCACACCCTGAGATTAAAATTCAATTTAAATTCATAAAAGATTAGTAACTTTTCAAAATTGACAAGAACTCGTCTGGCGCCCATAAAGTTGTGCAATCTTTAAAATTTTAAACACAATAGTAAAATTAAGTTCATTTTTTTATCTATTCCTAAACTAACTTTAGCATATGAACCCTTAAAGGTTATAATTTTATAAAAGTTACAATTGGTCCCACAACGTGTGGCTCTTTTAATGTATAAAGTAGTTTTTCCCTTTCATAATTTATAAATAGTTACATGTTCAACACCAAACCATTAGACTCACAGAGAGTGTAGACCTTGATTCCATATTGTCTTATATTTTTTATATATTGAGGGAAATGGTAGTAAGTTTAGAATCAACATCCTAAAAGGCATGGCATATAAGTTTGACCAAAATCCGTTGACACAAAAAAGTTTAACATTTTCACCATATTTTAAAAAAAATTCAAAAATTGAATTCTTACATCAAAAAAATGTGAGGGTCAATTCGGAACCAGGATCCTAATTGATGTGGCATATGAGTATGATCAAAATATAGGAAAAATTCCTTGGTTATGTAGCTATGCTATACAACTTAGAGTGTGTGATATGAAGAGATTAAAACTGTTTTCATATTTTTTGTGTGCTTTTAGGACCAGACACTTAAGGTGTGAAAAACAAACATGTGATCCTGTTACCATTCTCCACTTGGGTTTCCTAGATTTCCCACATTACCGGTTTAAAGTGAGTTTTTATGGACTGAAAAGTTTTCATAAGCGCTACCACATACATGAGATAAACTTTTATGTAAGTTTAAAAAATATATATATATATATATACTTTGGATTTCTAAATAAGTGATAAACTTATTACACAAATTTTATTCTATGCTGTTTACATATAAACATGGCCCTAGGCTACTAGCCTATGTTGGTGTTTTTTCCTTTATGCTCTAGGTTTCAAACTTTATAATGAGAGTTGATTTATACTCCCAAAAAATTGTGTATTGATTTTTTTATACAATATGAATGCAAATGTCTGATTGAACCATAATTGTAATATAAACAAGCCATAATAATTATCAAATAACTTTAAAATCTGAACAAGAGAGACCAGATAGGAAAAATGAAGGAGAGAGATCTAACTCAAGACTATATGAAAAAATATGTAGACCCAGCTAAGGCCTCTTGGAGATTGCATAACCCTGACAAAATCTTAAAAGATGCAACGTTCACAATTTTGAGATCTTTATATCAAGATATATTTGATTGGGAGAAATGGAATAGTTGAAAGTAACGTGATTAATCAATAAACGTAATGAAATCATAAAAAATTTTATTGCATTGATTATTTGCGTTCAAAGAAAAAAATTATAATTCAGAAGTCAAATGTAGGCAGACAGATAAGATTTCAGATTTGTTAAACTTACAGCAATATGCATGTGTGTGATTTAAAACAATTTGAAAACTTATAAGATATTAGTTTAAGATTTCATAATTGTAATAAAATTAAGTAATTTTGTATGTCTTATGAAATTAAGAAAAAATTATATTTTGTAAAATAATTGGAAATAGTTTTGTCAGAAATCAGAGTGTGCGTTATTAACCAATAAGAAAACAGATAGAAGGAAAGTGTGTAACGGGGAGATGCATGATCCTCGATATCAAAAAATATGGACTACTAGCGAATGGGTCTCCGATAAGAGTAGTTTTCTTTTAAGAATGCTTGAACTCCATCATAAGCTGATCGTTTGATCTTCCAGAGCTATGATTGATGCCCATTGTATTATTCAGTTCTGAAAACAGTTTTTTAACTTTGAACTTTAAAGTAGAATCAGTTAAAATTACACCTTGGTATGAGTATAAAAATGAATTTGATATATTTAACATGAACAATTAAGTAAATTGAACTTTTTACTTTCAGAAGCTAAGACTAATAGCTTTACTAAAAAATAAAGAAAAATCATGTAAAATAATAAAAGTCTTTTGTAAAGAAAACAGTTAAAATAACTTAAATAAGTAAACTATTGTTCCAAAGAGTTGAGTAAAAATGAACTTTCAGTCGCAACATTATAAGTAGTGAATTAAATTTAAAAAAAAGAATTTTATGAACTCTTACTTAAAATTTGAATTTCGAACTTTATGTATACTTTTAATATAATATATGTTTGTCATTTACAGCACTTTTGTTCTATAATTTGTTTATTTAAAAAATGTATATATTTCAGGAGGAGTTAAGCAAACCGCTTAACCACAATATGTATGTTTAATACATATAAATATTTGGTTAATAAATGTATGTATTTCAGAAGTTTTTCATGATCAGTTTTCATATACGAGTACATTTTCCCGAAATTCACAACTTAAGAAAAGAGTAAAATAGATAAGTGTTTGTGTTTTCCTCACAAGCTGGTGCCTGAAAATTTTAAGTAAATTCTTCCCAGTATAAAATTAAAATAAATAAACTCACGCCTTCAGTTTTAATTGTTAGGTCAATTAAAATAAAATTATTACAAAGAAAGGTGGCAAAATGTAAGGGGGAGGGGAAGTAATTCTAATGAGTATAATGACATTAAATTAGCAATACATTTATAAGTTGTAATTTAGTTTATGGCAGTAATTTAACCAGACTTTATGAATTCAAATCTTGTTTTACCTAGAATAAGTTGGACAGGAAAATATGCCCTATTGTTTCTGGCATTGATTCACTAAACTATTTGTTACCTTTCTATAAACTATAGCTTAAGCCTTTACCATAATTTGTGTGTAAAGAACTTACTTGAGTTTGACAGTTTTATTCCAGCGCTTATGATAGCTGCTGATGAATTTTTAGTTTAGTTTTGTTTGATGTGTGTTCTTTTTTAAATGTGAAAATCTTTATAAAATGGAGATCAAATTTCTTGTATTTACCATACCTACCTTATACTTGACATAGCTCCGGTCTTAGTAAGTTGAAGGTTGGCCCTGAAAAGAGCCCTCGGCATCGAAGGTGCACTACCGCCAGAGCCCTAAAAATTACCTTTTCAGGAGACGATAGTGCTGCAATGGTCCACCAATGCCCATTGGTTTCCTCTAATAATTCCCTTGTTGGGGGGGGGCACGCGGCACGTCTTCTTCGGCAGATGTTGGTCCGGTGTGGTGAACAGGAGTTTGGCAGGCAGGTGGTTTTCAAAAATTAGTCGTGTTGGTGATAAACAGGGCGCTAATGAAACTCCCTCGTCTTACTTGTTAGTCTGAGTGTGTAGGAGGAGAAGTGATGAGGTATAGAGCAGATCTCCCGGAGGAGTAGTGTTGAATCTAGTGAGGTAATTGTGGTCAGCTGGTGAAGTGTTGAACTGATCTACTGGTCTCCCGGAGAAGAGATGATTTTGTTGGTTTTTTCACCCTACTTATACAATTTTCAACTCTCATAGCTTGTAAGTAGCTTGTCTAGGACTGGTTGATTCCAAAGAGCTGTCAATTGTATTTGTATCAGGTTGCGTGAACCAATCAGAGCCGAGCTGGGCTCGTAGGTGGTTGACGAAGCACCATTGTTTTGTGTTGTTTCACGGTTGTTCTCCTACCGTGAAAGCTGTTTGGCCAATCAGAAGCAAGCTATTTAATGTGGGGGTTCTTAATTTGGATTGGCCGAAGCAAAGCCATTTAAGACTGGTGAACTGATGTGGCGGGCTAGTGTGCGTGTGTTGGCAGTGTTTGCTGTGTTTTGCGGGGAAACTAGTTGGGTGAACTAGTTCCCTGTGTAAGTGATGTTATCATACTATCAATCAATCAAAGTATTTTATTTGTTATAGACAAATTACAGTTGTGTAATCAACATGAACTTAACATTTTACATAATACAGTAGAACCTCTTTAATCCGAACTAATTGGGACCGGGGGTATTCGGATTATCAAATCGTTCGGATTACAGAACATATTGTGCTTTTCACATAAAAACAGCTAAAACGTGGCTAAAAAGGATCATAATAAGTGTTACAGAAAAGATATAAATGCTTTGCAGTGTTAAATATTGTTTATTTAATTAATAGTAAACATAGAATATAAACAGTACATATTACAGTAGAAAAAAATTAGTACAGTAGAAAATAACAGTCTAAGTCTTAAAATTAATAAAAGTCACTCATTTTCTTCTGAACCAAAAATGAAGTGCATTTTTTCGCTGCTAAGTCTCGAATTTGCTTCAATTTGCAACCGAGACAACAGACAACAGAGAGTGACTGAGAGGAAAATATTTACTGTAGTGTTGAGAATAAGGGAGGGGAGATCGCAGTGACCTAGTTTAGTGTGTATTCCATATAGTGCGTTCAATGAAGGACAACATTTACGTCAACCGTGTAAAGTGCGTTTGGTGAAGGAACGAAGTTTACTTACGCGATTTCCTCTCATCGGCGTTCGGATTAGTGGACGTTCGGATTACGGGGGTTTGGATTAAAGAGGTTCCACTGTACTTTACAATAAAGGTTATTAAAAAATTAATATAGAGGAAAACAAAATTAAGTTACATAGATAGTCAATTAATTTTTCATTTCATTCACCCTCACCTGCCACTGACAAACACCATCATTCATAAACAAGAGTCATATCAAAAAACTTACAACTAAATTCAATCAGCACAGTCATATACATAATCAACCATCAACTTAAAATTGACTTTTTACACATTGATAGATATTCAAACAAAACAATTTTTACAATAAGTTGACTATTATAAAATGCTAATATAAAACATAAAAATCCCAGACTGCCATAAAATATACCATACCAAAACATAATTAAACAGTTTAAATTACAAACAGAACCCTTATATAAGTAAACGAAACAATAAATCAAGTATAACAATAGGACAACATAAAACATCGGGATATAAAAATAAATTGCTAGGTATAAATATACATTTATAGGTAGGTATAAACTAACTGTTTCAAACGCTCATAAATTCAGACAAGGAAGTAAATAATTATTCATTAAATACTTTTGGTAGGCCCTTTTAAATTTGATTTTGGAAGATAGGCTTCTAATGTCCACAGGAAGTCTGTCGTGGAAAAATTGACACCTGTCTGAGTTTTTGCTTGGGTGGACTTTTGAGATCTAAAATTCTCCCTACTGCGAACATTGTATGAATGAAAACCGCTGACTCTAGGAAATTTGTCCTGATTTTATACAAACATAATGCACTCATAAATAAAAATTCATGGAAATGGCAATATATTCAATTCCTTGAATAAACCCTTACAGGCGTATGTTAAACTCCTGCCACACATGACTCTCACAACTCTCTTTTGATGTAAAATATAATATCACTAAAAGTAGAATTTCCCAAAATATGTTGTCATATTGTAAGAGTGACTGGAAGTAAGATGTATATTCTATGAAGAACAACATCCTTTTAGTGTTCTTATAACCTAAGTAACTGCATTCAATATTCTTGACAACGAAATCATGTGCTGCCTTCCATTTCAAATGTTCATCAATTTGGACACTAAGAAAAGAGGAACTGACAAAGGGATTCAAAGTTTTGCCCATAATGTTGATGGTAGGATTATTTTCAATAAGTTTACATCGATTAGGTAAATTGATAAATATAGATTTATCCCCATTTAATTAAAGTTTATTTCTAAAAAACCACGATTGCAAGCTTAAAATTGAATCCCTTGTCAATTTCTCAGTCACTCTCATTGATTTATGCTTAATAACTAAACTGGTATTATCAGCAAAAAATATCAATTTTAAATAATTTAAATTACAAATGATGTTATAAACAATAGATGATAGAGAACTGATCCCTGTGGGGACTCCATTTTTGACATTTATTACCTCAGATAAATGAAATTTTTTAGTTCCATGAGAGTCCATATATGAGAAAGAAACCATTTGTGATCTCTTTTTGAAGTAAGATTTCCAGTTGCTTGCTAAACCACGAATTCCATAAAAAGAATGTTCTATATGATGATTAAGTAATATATTGTTTTTGTACGATATAAAGTTTTAATGCCACCATGCACCTAAAAATTCATTAATAACGTTATTGATAGAAATAATTATAACTTTTTTTTTATAAAAACCTAATTTCTAAAAAAAAAAGATATGTCAATTAATTGTCTTAAAATTTTTATAAAAGATGAAGATTGTAACCAAACATTTAGTAAGTAAAATAAATTTATTGTTCCATAGTTTATTTCTTTTCTAATGTATAATAACTTAATTTTATGACAATTTGTTAATGACAAAAATGATAGAATCAGTTTAATTCATGAAGACTTCTATGCTCAACACATTAATATTTTTATGTTGTTACATTTACTATTGTTTTTTTAAACTAGAAAATGAGATTTTTGTAACTAATTTTAAATATATAAATTATAAATCTATACATATATATGTACAATATTTATGTAATAATTTGCTTATATATATTCTATGTTTTTATCTCAGTTCAAAAGCTATAACCCTGGCTTCACTCAAATAGAGATGTGGTTTCGTCTAGTGTTCCTGATAGGGACTTTTGTTGTTGCGGTAAGTAATGCACATACAATAGTAATAGATTTAATATAAAATTTAAATTTATATTCAATAAAAAATGTAGAAAATCAACAAAATATAAATGATTGATTTTGGTTTAATAATATAGACTGCATGCAGATATGTTTCAAGCTAAGACTTATTTAAGTGAAAATATTCTGACCTGATACTGATTTCAAAATTCAGATAACACAGTTGGTAGGCTACCAAAATCTTTTTTCAAACTAATTAACGATAAATTGGTAGTTGGTATTATAAAGACCAACTAATCTATAATTCAGTTTTTAAGCTATACATATTTTTATTTTCATGAAATTTAATAAGAGTTTCTTTTTGGAGGTTATACAAATTTTTTACCATCAAACATCACATATAAAATAGCAAACACGATAGGATAATAATTATTATGAACTAGCTTTTTTTAGTTCAGGTAGTTTACGTACATGAGTTGTATTAGTTTGAATTATTTTGATATGTTTTACTTCCAAATAATTTAAGGATGTAATTAATATATAGACCAATTCACTATATAGCGATGAAAAGATCTAGAACTATAGAAAGTATAGCAACACACATGCTAAAACAAAAACTATAACAAAATGACTTGTATAAATAAATTCTAAATAGTAGTTTTTTTTCTTTTTTTGTGTATGAGCAACATTATTTTTATTTCTATTGTATACTGTATGATATCAAACAGGCTACAACTACAGGCTAAAATGGCTTCCCTACTACCTTAGATGTGAGTAAAGTTTCTTTCAGGGGTACTTTTTACATTTTCAAAATTTTTTATATACACAATTTTTTTGTATTAGATATTGTTTAAATAATTTTTGTTTGTTAGTTCAAGTAGTATTTTATAAAATTGCTTCAAATATACTGAATTACTATATATAGTAATACAGTATATATATATATATATATATGATAGATATTTTGTTACTGGACGAATTTAAAAAAAGTTACTCATAAATTTTGATGTGTGTATATAATATTGGTTCAAAAAATTGATTTTTTAAATGTTTGGTTTAGATTTATTTCTGTATTATTTACTCCTAAACAATATTATGCCTCTATCTGACACCATTACTGAGTTATAATTAAATATTTTTAAACTTTGATTTTGTAAAAAAGGGTCGATCTTTCTCACTATATTATAATAAAGGTGTAGGTACTAAAAGTGTTAAAATCAAAGTTATAAATATTAAAACATAAAAAACTATTATTACTGATGTTATTTTATAGTACTTGTAATAATTCAAAAAGTAGAAAAAGGAAAAACTTGAAGAGTTCATGTGTTTTCGTTACTTAAATAAAAAAATTGAATTTAATATTGATTATTTAATCTAGAAATTTGTTCTGTTTTATGGGCGCCAGGAAGCTTTCGCTTACCAATTTAGAAAAATGAATTTAAGTGAATTTTACCTCAGGGTCGCAAGTTCTTTCATATGTGTACTCTACAGTGATTTCTGGTCAGAAATGAATACACTTGAGCTGAAATTTTAACATAAAATTTGATTAAGCATGTTTATGATTAATTTTAACATACATCAAGCACAAAATATCAACATACATCAATTACACATAAAACATGATAAACATCAATTACTACTAACGTCTTATTAATTTATGAATTTTAATTGTCTTTGAAAAAGATCTATTATTTCTTTAGTCCTAAAATTTAACTTTAATTTGAAAATTGTTTTAATGAAAATTGAAAACTTGCAAGTATTGAGTTCATTTATTGAGGTTAAGAATTTGGATGTAACTACTTTACTTTTTCCTTTTTTAGTACAAAAGATATATAAGATAAAAAATTGACTTTGTCCTTCATCTAAATGATATCTGGACTCATATAGATTTTTTAATGAAAAAGATAAAATTTACACATATTACATACAAAGAAAGATACACATAACATTATTATAAAAATTTATATCAAAGAATAAAACATGTGGTACATGTTTTTTACCAGACTGTCGAAACTCATTGTCTCTTTAGTAAGATCGTTGCTGAATCGCAGTTGTAGTATTCTAGTATAGTTGAACACGTCTGTATTCTTAAATAATGTCAATGTCGTAATATTTCAAGTTCATTTCACCTAACTAGTTAATATAACTGTTCATAGTTCATCATTTGAAATCACGTGCATGAGATTGCACAACATAGTTCGAATGAACACGTTTTCTCGTTTTTTTTATTAAAAGTTTATTTATAGAAAACACTACTGATCACTTTTAATCGTCTACTTTGATGGTTTTTTATTAATTTTCTCATTTTAGAAAAATTTAACTACATTCTAAAACACAACTCAAAACAGGTCTATCAGCAACTCTCCCCAAAGCTAGACTGGACTAATGCTTTGTCTCTCGCTTTTGCAAGCCTGTTCCTACCCGCTAAAACAGTTTCCATAGTCCAACACACTCTCCCTTGAATGTCCACAGATGACTACGCATAACACAATTTTAATAAACACATTATTTAAATAATTCATTTTAAAATTATATTATTTTATAAAATTCAGTATTAATTATTTTGTTGATTTGAAAATCTATTTTTTATGTTAGAATTTACCTTGTTTAATACGAAATATTACTTAATCCGGTTTACCCTTTCCATTGCACCCGCGTTATTCAAGCATTCAATCAAACCTTAATTTTTACCTTATCACATACTGGAGTAAGTTCCTCATTTATGAGAAAAAACTGCTAGATTAAAGTCATTAAAAGAAATTATAATATTTATTTTATATTATTTTATTTTATTTTGCTACTCCTACCATCATTGTTTTCTTAGTAAATATGTTTATTTCCACAATAAGAAATTGTATGATGAAGTTTCACTATCTAAACTTAAAATAATTCTTAGCTCATTACCATTATAAACATTCAAAGCCACTAAATAGGAAATAGTGTAATCGAAAAATAGAAGAAAATGAATAATTTACTTTAATAAATTTAATTAAGCTGGCATTATTACAAGGACCAGCACAGGACAATGAAATGTAGAATAATCCGGTTATTTGGCAACACTTTGGCTCAGGTATTTTAAGTATTTAAGTATTTCCATACATAATTATGATTTAATAAACACTTTATAACTTTGAATTTTTTTCAGAATACATACGTAATTAATTGAGGTTTCATTTTACTACAAAACAAATCAAATTTGAGTTATATAGTGCCATAACATTAAGTTTCTTTACCATGAGCATACAGTTCAAAATGGCTAATTTCACAAATGGAGAGCATGCACATGGTTTCTTTTAGTTTCATGAAATGAAGACAGTGATAACAGTTCAAAGTAATTTTTTAATCAGTATAATACTTTAAATGTTTTTGATATTTTGGTGGAACTCTGTTAGAAAGAGAGATTTGTGGATAATCCTAAGAAATCAACACGACATATTATGTTTCTTAAGATAGACATTCTACAACCGAACTTTTGGTTTATGTTATGTAAACATTTGCATTTGAAACCATGTAGATGTACTATTGTGGAACAAATTACTGACAAAAATAAGATAGTCTGTTATTAATTCTGTATGGGAATACAGTAGTTTATGAAGTAGTGGAAGATGTGACATTCCCAGAAAGTATCATCTTTAGTGATGAGTCAAGATTTGATGTCAGTGATAAGGTGATCTTTACATAATTTGGTAACCAAAAAACTTGTGAATCTATTGAGCATTTGTGACATCTCAAAAGCAAAGTGCCCTATACTTTTTAATTGATAAGACTATTGACAGAATCGAGTATATGAATATGATAAGAAATGTTCTCATTCCATAGCCATCCGAATATAACCAAAATGGATCCTTTCATTTCTAGTAAGACAACTTATCACAGCATTACTTCGCAGTTCAACATATCTACGATAACAGTTTAAAATATCATGAATTGGTCAGCTGAAGTAGTTACCCATGAGGGTAACATGAATAATGTGGGCATCCACCTTGTTCCTCAAATTTTGTTGTGTCACTCGATTTTGGTTGATTTGTCACCAGATTTTGAATGTTCTGCTCTTACCTGCGAAACTAATGTTGAAAATAAATGTCAAAAATAAAGCACTGCCATGGCTGTTGAAATGCTGGATATGCTGAATCAAGATTACGATTGAATTTCGAAAGGGATGTTTGCTATATGTTTCTCACATCGAAGCAAAATTACTCTTTTCTGAAAACTTTTATTTATAAGAAAATGGCCACTAAACAACCAATACTATAAATGTTCAGAATACATTTTTAAATGCCTTCAAAGTTTTAAAGCACTCTTTGGATCGTACTGTATAGATCTTTGACATATATATATATTTTTTTTTTTTTTTTTTTTTTTTTTTTTTTTAAAAAGAAAAAAAGAAAAAAAGAAAAAAAAGATCTTTGACATATGTTACTTTTGTTAATAATAAAATTAGAGAAAATCCAAACTTTGGAGATTTTAGTTGGAGTAAAGATTTACTTTTTGACATACTACATTATGTATCAGCCCTCCTTAGTTGCTAAACATTGTTAATTCACCTTACAAATGTTAAAACTAAAAGAAGTATTCTTAAATTTGTATATCAACTTATGAGGATTTCGTCATTAATATTGCTCATCTAGCAACATTAATCTTGCTGCTCCACAACAGCATCTACTGGTCTTATTGCAGCCATGAAGTCACAGATTGAGATTTAGGATCTCAGTTTGTTACTTACGGTAATTGTTTGTCAAATATTTTAATAATTTTTTTTTTATATCTATATAATATTTAAGTTGTATTTAATAATTTTATCTTAAACTATTTTTTTCATCATTAAATTATTTATTTTCTAACTATAATATCAAATGAATTAGTACTTAACCAATCGTATCACCTAATCCAATCTTATCTAATAATATCCTATACTTTCAAAATACACTTTGTCACTATAAGTAAAATATTTATATAATATTGTATATATATACATATAAATTAAATTATTGTTTTAATATTTTAGTGCTGGTTTACATTGACTTTACGCAATTACGCAATGCTTGATTGGTCTATAGAGCAAAAATGGATATCTGTTCTCCTCCCACTACTCATTCTGTACAATAGTAAGTACAAAATCAATGTGTAAAATGTTGGTTGTTTATTATTTAAATGAAAAGTTTATTGAATAATCAGTGCCGCATTTAGAAAAATTGCACCTCTAGGCAATCAAGTTGGTTGTGCCCCTCCCCCCCCCCCCAATTCGTTATCGATATAAACTTGACATATGAAATATTATAATAGTTAGAATAAATATGTTTACCAAGCTACACTGACTTTAAAAAAAAAATTGTTATAAAATTATGGGAAAACGATCTTGTTTTACACATTAAAATTTCATTGATTACTCTTTTTATCTTTTAAAATCTTTTCAAAATAAATCTGTATAAATAGTTATTTTTGTATTAATAGCGTAAAGTAGGTCTTTATCGCATGAAAGAAAAATGTTACTGCACGACTTGTAGCTGAGTGACGAGTCGTGCAGTAATTTCTCGAAAGTGATAAAAACATTTTACACTCAATTACACACCAAATTTTTCCTACAACTGCAGTGTAAATTATATGTCCTACTATTTTTATTATATTTAGATTATGTAAGAGCTATATAAAATACAGACATATAGATTGACATGTTGCAGATCTGTAATAATATACAGTAATTGTATACAGAACAGTAGTTGGTACACTATTTACTGTTAGTTGTATTTATGTTAAATGAACAACAAGACCTATAAATGAACTGAGTTTGTTTATTGTTCAGTGAGCAGGTGACGAGACATTAATAAACCTGAATCAGATGGTTTATTCAGCGTGCTGTAAAGAATCCATTTATTCGAAATTAATTTACATGTGATATTATTTCTTACCATGCTGAGTAGTAATCAGCTTTTTTAGAACCTGTCCTTAGATCGTAATTGAACACTTTAGATACAGTAGAAACAGTTATTTCAATCTTATTGACCATTTACAATGGAATAGGACTGTTCTGATTTATATAATCAAAAATGAAATTACACTAAGCGGTATAGGCAGACAATGATAAAAAATAGTTTATCTGTATAGCACATATTTGTTTTTACATACTGAAAATTGTTTCTACGAAAACAACAAAATATAAAAATGTACAACATATGTCAATTACCAACATTAAAGAAGTCTAAAACTATGTATTATTAAAAAAATATATTAATATTATCACTAACAAATTTGCTGTTCTCACATTATTAACCACATTTGTAAGATTGAAAAAGTTCTTTATAAAGTTGGTACATCCATGTTCATAGTTTTTCAGGTACTTATTAGACCTTCAAGCGATGGTAATTTTTCACCTTTCTTTGTTTTGAGAAAATGATTTTATTAGCTCTTGAAAATTGAGGGACTGAGTGACATCACATTTAAATGTCATAACAGCAAGGGTATTTAGTTTTCTTTTTCCCAATGAGTTATTTAAGTAGTTTTTCACTCATTTCAATGGTGAAAATGATTGTTCACAACTTCAGTTAGTTATAGGTATGCTCAAAATAATTCTAAGAATTATATCAACAAGTAACATGAAACTATACAATAAACTGCCAAAACACATCTAGACAATAGACTGTCCTAAACAATTTAAAAATCCTCTTCTATCTTATTTATATGTATATACCTTTTATTCCATAGAATAGTTTATTCTACAGGATAATTAATTGATGCATTTGTAGAATTATTTCATTGTAATGTGATTTGGTGTATTTTGTTATTTTAGAGTCTAGATCTCCAATTTTATATTGTATTTTAACTTTTATGTGTTATATAAATTATGTATAATCGACATTGCTTTATATTATGTTATTGGTAATGTAATTATTGATTCATCACCTGGCATAGGAATCTCCCTATTGTATGCTGTATTGTGGCCAAGAGGTAAATAAATAAATTGGGAAATATGTTTGAAGGTTCTATTTTTGATGAACCGTAGAAGGGGTGAGAAAGATTTTTTCTTATATCACATCACCATCACAACCACAACACTGGTTAAACTTAAAACATAAGCAAAATACTCATTTAAGTGGCTTTCTTAACCTTTAACACAACAGTCTTTCACAAACTTGTACAGAAATTGCAGAAGACAGTATACTAACTAGCACGACGCCTGGTTGAGTTCATATTGAGAGGGGAGACAGCAAAACAGGTGCAAATTATCATAAAACACAGTGACTGATGTGTGTTGCCATTCTATTTCATTAAATTATAGTCGTTTGCACACCTTAATTTAATCTTTGGTGTACTACTAGAAAGGGTAGATTGTTACTCTAAAAAATGGGGTAATTTTTTTCTTTTATTTGCACAAATCTTGGGCTCTCAAAAATGTTCTCCTCTCAAAATTTTAACCTTCCACATTTTTCTAGAAGGGTTTAGCGCAGTGGAAATTCATCGAAGAATGACCCTCGCATACGGTGAAAACCTCATGAGTGACGGTGTAGTGTATGAGTGGTGTACAAAATTTAAAGATGGACAAATTGATATTCAAGATGAAGTGGGTCAAGGATGCAAGTCTGTCGCAAAAGAAGACCTCGTTGAACAAGTTGAGACAATTGGAGGTTTACCATAAATTATATTGAGTTATGTAATAAATTTCCTAACATTTCAACATCAGCCCTCTATACTGACATTACGGAACATTGGTTTGATTGATTTTATTTGGAGTTTTAAGGGCCTTTTAAAAGCCAACCCTGGCACAGTGACCAATGGTTTATTCATTATTTCCATATTGCCTTCCGAACTACTGATATAATTAATTAGTTAACATACCTTAAAGTCAAAAGTAGTTCATATTTCCTATTAGTAGCTACAGCTATTTCGCCTCAACATAATGCATCTTCAAGCTTAGCACACGTAAACAAACTAAAAACACGTTCACAATATAAAACTTGTTTGTATATAAAAACACACACAAAATAGTAAACCGGGTTGGTTCTTGTTCTATTGTAAAAATAAAAAGGTTATTTTTCCCTGATGTGGCCACATCCTACAACTTCTAATGCTTCTGAATGACTGATTAGGAGTTCTTCTGACGTTATCTCCTATAACCTTGGTCTTGTGTGGTTACCTTTGATTATCTATTGTGTATATAGTATCATAGATACAGTTGGAAGCGAAATGTTGTTTGTCATTCAAAAGGGAGTCTGAGTCTTTCTTCCATTATTTATAAATAGCATACTCCTCCAGGATGTTCATTGTTCTTCCCTTCTTTACTACGTGTAATATTTGTAGATGAATATTTGTAATATTGTATTGTCAACAATACTCAGAATTACTCCATAATTAGGTAAATTATGATTTACTAAGTTGGTAACCCAAAACACATGGTAAAAATACATATTCGTCATTAGTGAATGTACTTTGTATAGCCTTAAATTGTTTCAAACAGTGGAGTGCAATTTATTATATGTTTATTTTATAATTAGCTATATATCAATTTGTGTAATACATCTATGGCTTCGTTATTTACGACTGAGGAATACACTTACAAGGTATTTATCTTATGGGTGTGTGAAGGAAATGCATCGGCTGCTTCTGCAGAATATAAAAACCGTTTTCCTAACCCCAGAATTCCACCTCATAAAATTATGAATAGAACATAAGGGGGGTACCCTTCCGAGCATAAGTACTCACCGTAGGCGTTGTGGTCACCATGAAGTGGATATGGAGGAAAGCATTATATCGAGACTACTCAACGCAGTCTGGGTGTTGGTACACGATGCCTAACCTGGCGATTCGGAATTTCCCAGTCTATGGAGTGGAGGACTCTTCTTAGTTTACTACCAGAGATTAAGAGCTAAATAAATAATAAAATATAATTTTGGTGGTTTTTTGTAAAGTGAGATTTTGAGATTTATTTTGTTGTGTATTAACCCTAGGGGCGGCATGGTTAATTTTCTTGGCAGTTCTTCGTTTGTTTAAAAATTAATAAAAAATATTATTTTTATACAAAACCAAACTTATAAGACATCATTTTTCTCAGAAAGATGCATAGAATTCATCTATGTAATCAAAAAAAAATTTTTTGAAACGGTTTTTGAGTAAGTATGTTACATGTCAAAAAATGATGTTATCATTTTTCAGAAAAACCTGTATCATCCAAAATCAATAGCTTACTACTTTTTTCTAAGATATACAATAGTTTTGTGTAATATTTGTCAATATATTTAGGAAAAAAAAAATTGTTACATTTTTAAAATTTAAAAAATTTGTTTACAAAAAATGGGACATTGGTCATTTTATTTTCAACAATTTACCAAAAATAGTAATATATATTTTATACAAAAGTTCTATATATCATTATGTTCAGAAAGGTGCATAGAATGTAGGTGTCTAGTGAAAAAAAAATGTTAGATGTATCACATTTGGAGTTTTTTGGTCAAATACCAAAAAATCGAAGAGTAAAAAGAGAATAATTTCACAGTAATCGTAAATTACACCATACAAATTCATTTTTTGGAATTTTTTCAACGATTACTAGAGATTTGTAATATATTTGTGAATATATTAAGGGGAAAAAAATTTGTTACATTTTCAAAATAAAATTAATGATTTCCCCTAAAAAGTGATACTCTGACGGTTGAGGTTAAGTTGGACACCTCGACAATTTAGGCGTAATTAGTAACTTTCTAAAGCTAGGCCTAAGACAAAATCATTAGATTTCACTAAAATAATATACTTTACAAAGAATAACACACATATTCACTTGTATAATCAAGTAAAACACTCAATATAAGAAAATTTGCATATAGGCTAAATTAACAACATACCTCTTAGGTTATCCCAAATATAAACCGTTCACAAACTAGAAATTCACTCAAAAACATAAACTTTAGAAATAAAAACACATATATTGTAACTTGTATACAAAATTTATTTACAATTTGTATACACAAACCTTCAAAATAAGAAATATCTAACCCCAAAACAATATGCGCTACGTCATTTGTTACAGTTTTTACGTCGCACAATTGCGTATGTTCCGAGATCAAAACAAAACCTTCTAAGTAAGTATTGCCTATATCGAGTGGTACCGACTTGAAGAATGAAATGTCATCACAACATACTATCAATATCAAAATGAAAAAGAGATTACGTCATTTCGTTAACTGCACTGAATGCCAATTGAATTTCGTGCTGTCAAGTTTCTAGTTTCGTCAAGTAGAAATATCTCTGGATCTGTGAGACGCAGAAAAATTTGTAATCTACGGTTAGAAAGAGAAACATGTGATCTATAGAACAGTGTTTTGGTTGACTTAATGGACAGATAAATAGATTTGTAATCATATGGGGGAAAATGACGTCGCATTTACTAAAAACCGCAGAGTTGAAATTTACGATTTTAAGCATCAAAAATATGCGAACTTCACCAATTTTTGGAATATTATTTATAACGTTTTGTGGTATTTTTTTGCATGATTATGCATCTAAGGAACATTAGCTTTCCAACGGTATTTTATTTATTGCGATAGGACGATTTTAAGTGGGCGTAATGTTGAATTGCAAAATACATGTTTTCCGGACGTTAGACTAGATCATGCATTAAAAATCGACCTGCTGAGAGGGTCGGTGCCCCTCTGTATTTATAATACAGTAGACTTGCAATAGTCCATGCATTCCTATAGTTATAGGCATTCAATGGTACGAAATGACTAATGGTCCGACACCATCATGAATATATAGTATGTACATAATATTATATCTCTACATACATAATAAATTCGTTTTATGTTATTACGGGTGGAAATATGCTTGTCATAAGTTGTGGTTTGGCAATGCAGTAGGTCTACTGTACTTGGAATTGTTATTGGTTTTTATGGACCTTATTTAGTATTTAGGACCTCTTTGTAAACTACATTTGTTGTCTTCCATTTAGGTGCTAAAATCACTAAATTATTAGAAGAACTGACCCTAGAAGCACCAAGGTACAATTGACCATGAGAAAAACAGTCTTCTCTTAAATCAACTCCTACAAATTTTAATGTTTGTCCTTGAGATTTATTAATAGACATAGCAAAGCATATCTTCAGAGGAAATTGAAGTCTTTTAAACTGGAAAGGGTACTCCGACGGGATTAGTGGTATTCTAGGTATAAAAACAGATTCACCTCGAGCACAACCAGTAAATATTGTAGCTTCTATAAAATTTTTCTTTAAAGCAGTTACCTGTAGTCTAGTTCCATTGCATAGTTTTGGAGGGTTTAAATTACGTAATAACATCACTGAATAAAATTTGTTTTTCGTTTTTGTGTTTAACACCCTTTAAAATTAAAATTTCGCAAAATCCTTTCTTAGTGAGCGTCTATGACCTCATGCAAATATGCCTTTAAATTTTGGTATCAATATCTTTGTTGGTTTTTGCTCTACGTTGATTCTCTGTCAGTCATTCATTCAATCAGTCAGGACAAAGCCGTTTATATATGTAGTGATTTCTCTTTAAAATGTATAATCAAAGTAACAGTTTATATAGTGTTGAATTATTTTTCATAAACATAAAAAAAACGACAAAAATTACAGATATTGAGAAAAAACATTGCAACAGTTATGACCACTCTTAATACATCCCATGTGGGATAATTCGATAACCCTTTATAAAGCAATACTTCAAGACTGTACTGTTATTCCTAAAAGGTATCATGAAGAGATCTTAAATCATGTTGGATAATCTTTTCAAATGTCCTGTATAGAATTATTTATATGCAAGTGTAAATTACATATGTAAATAAAAAAATTAACAATCAAAGGATACGTTAGTTTTGGTTGTGGGTTATTTAATAAATGCTGTCTAATCAAAAATATTGTTATATGCCAGCTTACCTTTCATTACATTTTCCAGTTTGGTTGGGAATTAATAAAGAGATTTTGGTTTATCCGTTAGCTTAAATTTTAGAGCAAGAATTGTTATTAAATAAATCAGAGGATCACCTAAGTCTTCTGTGTGAACAGAAAAAACAACAAGAAAAATGGCTAAATTCATGTTCCCCCAAAAAAGTAGTGGTATAAAAATTAATGTTAATTTTTTACCTTGTGTGAGAATGTTGTTATACTTAAGCGGAAGCAAATATTATTATATATTTTACTTCTATAGCTGGTGAATATGCAAAGACACTTAACTGGCACAAATTAGTTCACACATTTCATAAAAGTAACTACTTTGGACAATTCATGATAGGTTTTGTATCACTTTTGCACAATTAAAAACGTTTTGACTTACGTACTTATAGAATTAGTTACACTTAAAAACTAGAAATATAAATTATAAGAACCTAATTAAACACATCTAAATACACTTTGTACTTATTTTTGAAAATGGATTGCTCAAGAAAGAGTTAAATTGCTCATGAGAGAGCATGAGATGTGAGAAAAGACTATGAAAGTTAAAAATGAGTAACACTCTAAAAGAAGAACTAACTAATTTGAACTAAGTCGTGTTTCATGGGTTTTTTTGAAAATGCAATGAGAGAGATCTCATTAAGAGAGATGCAATATATTACAATATTGTGGCCAATAGAAGAAAATTATTCTAACAAGTGCTTATGTAAGATTTTTGTTTGAAAGGGATGAAATGCTAAGTGGGAACATTTAACTACTGTTGAAATATACTACTTTGTATTGTTATTGTTGTACTAATAATTATTGTTGGATATATCATTAATTAGTGGTTTACTCTGTTTAGATCCAATTTTCTCATTGACATTCCTAATGGATTCATGGGTGCCAGGAATGTTAGATGGAGTATTTCAAGGATCATTTCTGTGTGGTCTCCTTATGTTTTGGCTGTGTATCTACCATGGTTTAAGACAGGTAATATTTCTATAACAATAAACTCTGTTATACATTGAAATTTCTTCATAGTGATGTTACCCAAACAGTTTACATATGTTGAACTGATCACACAGATTCCAAAGAAATAAGTGTTTTATTATAATTTGTTATGCATGCGTAAGGTGTGAAATGGTGATCAAAAACATACTAATACATTTTTTGCAATTTTTTCAACCATTACTTGAGATTTCTAATATATTTGTGAATATATTTAGGGGAAAAAAATAATAATATGTTACATTTCTAAATAAAAATGACGATTTTTCAAAAATTGGTATTCTGACGCTTGAAGGTTAGGGTGACACGTCAACCTTTTAGGCGTAATTAGTAATTTTCTAAACCTAGGCCTATGACAAAATCATTAGATTTTACTAAGACAATATACTTTACAAAGAATAACACACATATTCACTTGTATAATCATATAAAACACTAAATATAAGAAAATATGCATATAGCCTAAACTTACCATTTTTATTTATAGGTTATTCCATATACACACTCGAAATTCACTCAAAAACAAACTTTAGAAATAAAACACATATATTGTAACTTGTATACACAATTTATATACAATTTGTATACACAAACCTTCAAAATAACAAAAATCTAATCCCAAAACCAATATGTGCCACGCCAAATATTACAGTTTTCACGTCAGACATTTGCTACGTTTGGACTACTTTGGACTTCAAAACAACAAATTCTTAGTAAGCATTTGCCTATATCAAGTGGTACCAACTTATAGAATGGAATTTCCTCTACAACATAGTGTAAAGAAAAATAATTTTAAAAACCGAGAGAAATGAATTTCGTCTTTTCGTAAAAAGCACCGAATGCCAAATGAATTTCGTGTCGTCAGGTTTGTTCTCTGCTCAAATAGATATATCTCTGGATCTGTTAGACGCAGAATAATTTGTAATCTACGGTTAGAAAGAGAAACATGTGATCTATATAACAGTGTTTTAGTTGACTTAAATGACAGATAAATAGAGTTGTAATCGTATCAGGAAAAATGGAGCCGCGTTATACGAAAAGATGCAGAGTTGAAATTTACGATTTTACGCTACAAAAATACGTGAACTTCACCAATTTTTGGAATATTATTTATAACGTTTTGTGGTATTTTTTTTGCATGTTATGCATCTACGGAACATTAGCTTCCCAACGGTATTTTATTTATTGCGATGGGACAATTTTAAGTGGGCGTAACGTTGAATGGCAAAATACGTGTTTTTTAGTTGGTGAAGTGAGCCATGACTAATGAAGCGACCACTTTTAAGGCAAAAAGTGGTCGATCACCAGTTGGAGGGTTATCTACCTGCTAGGTCATCCCCCTACCTTTCCTGATTTCTCTATTGTATTTCAGTTTCCTGTTACTTATGTTTAAATAGTTGTCTATACCTGTAAATTATCAGTTGCCCGATAATTCCGCAAGACGAAACAATTGTAGCTCATTTATATTATTAAAATATTTGAAACTTTAAGCTTTCGCTTTATTTTATCCTTGAATATGGAGTTTCAACAAGATATATCTGCTATTACATTAAAGTTACTAGTATTTATACTATGTTTTATTTAAAATCACAACTTTTTTTTTAGTATTGTGAATAAAAACTACAAAAAGGTTAAAATCTGTTATTTTGTTATTACTCCCTTGAAAATAAAAAAAAGTATACACTATGAACAGTTATAAAAAAACAATATTGTTCTCTTATTTAATGGTTTATTACAAGATAATGAATATGCAGTATATACAACATAGAACTTACAATTATAAATGTAAAGTTACTAATAAATTAACAATTAACATTTAAAAAATAATTTAAGAATATATTTTGGCATAGCTTACTCAAACACTAACAACAAGTAAGAACTATAACACTATTAATTAATGAGTATATTATATAATATACAATTCATAAGAATATTTAAATTAATAACCCATTATTTTTTAAATCCTAAATTTGTGTACTCTGAATAAATTCACTAAATTACAAAAAATAAGAACATTATTTGATATAATTATAACAATTAGATTGAAGAAAATTCAGTTCCTTAATGTAAAATATACCTGTAACAAATAATCTCTTTTTTTCCAGAATGAAAGACGCCTGCTTACATTTTATCTTCCTAAAGTTCTAATTGTAGGGCCAATATGGATGTGTGCCATTACATTAGCATCCTGGCAGAAATATAATGAGCACCAGGATCCTACATATAGCTACAAACTTGACACTTCATACTTCTATGTAAGGTTTTTTAGTTTATTTATAAAATCACACACGTCATATTACTTATTGAACAGTAGTTTCTCCTAAGATTAGAAACAATTTTAAATTCAGATTTATCTAACTAAATGTGAAACTCATCTAACAAGATTATGAAATGATATTTTTTGTAAATTTGGTAGAGAGTTTGGTGGCTAAAAATGGGACCAAACATTGTTAACTAAAACTCTCAACTGTTGTTTAAAATTATAAATAAACACATTTAAAAATGATATTCAAGTTTAAAAAAACCGTTATAGATGTTCCAAGGCTAAATATGAGGCAAAATAAAATTTAAGACTCATTAAATAAATGAATCTAAAAACTGTGATAGTGTGAACAAAATTATGCTATAGTATATAATATTAACAGTCTTCTGGTACAAATATTATTTTAAAAAGTTAAAGCTTAGACCACTTATCTTACATTTTTAGAAGATTTGTATAGGTAATATGAACCTTGTCGGACTGAAATTTAAATTATAGTCCACTGAATATGGTAGGTTTTATTGGATTTGTTTTTGAGGTTATTGAGGTTTTATTGGGGAGGGGGGAACAATGATCAAATAATACTACCACTTATTTTTTATTATATAAATATAATTAGCAAACATAAATTAATTTAAAAATATTATACTAATCTACAGGTGTGTAGTATGAGGATCTGATTGCTATTGGTGCTTTGGTGATTACTGTACATGCAGTGGTAATATAAATCCACAATAGTGGGTATTTTGTGTTGTTTCATTTACATTTAATTCAGGAACCAAATATACTGAGTGATTCAAACGTATCCATAAAAACATACAAGCAATTTTATTTACAATCATAAATTTAAATTTTCATAATTTATTCTCATTTAATAAACACAGCTGTAGTAGAGGTTAAATTAATTTGATACGTTTTGTTAATATAATCTGATGTTTGGTTAGAACTAGTCTTGTATTTTGTTCTGCCAGATAACAAGATCTCACTAACTAAACAGAATCATAATGAACATCATTTTACTAGTGAAGTTTCATACATCCTGACAAGTTGAACCAGATTTTAATTTATCTCACCAAACCCAAATAACCTATAATAGTGTTTGGTTTATATATATACACCAAGTGTCCTAAAAGACCCACCCCCCTATTATTATTTTTAAGTAATGTCTAATTTTAAGATAAACTTAATATTTGTGTGAAATTGTGCTTAAATTAAGTAAATTTGCTTGTTGTCAAGTGGTTATGGGTTTGAGGCTATAATCACGTGATAGGTGTGTGATATCCGGAACTAGAAAGCGTGCGTAGAATCAGTTACAGGAGAGCGTTCAAAGTGAACACACGTATTTTTGATTAGTGAAAGAAAAAATTCGTAGACAATGGAATTTGTACTGAAGTGATTTTTATATAATAAACAATGTAAAATACTAATAGTTTGAAATCAGTTGATATTAGAATCAGTTACTGGACAATGTCGGAGATGGACAGACGTATTTTTCGTTTGTGAAATAGTTAGACTTTGAGAGTGAAGGCTGAGCACATGGTGTGATATAGGCTTTGTTAGAAATATGGGCGATTAAAATGATATTTCTAATCTAAGAGACTCTGAACTTTAAAAACATAAACTCTCAATTGTTAGTAGAGACGGAATGTGCGATAAAAATGAATCGTAAATTTGAACCTGAGAAGATCAAGTAAGATACGACGTGGAAAATGGCGAATTTCATCCATCAGGAAGAAAGCTTCACGTTACAAGCGAAGTCTACCCTGGGAGATACTGCAATGTGGTAACACAGATAACAGACAATATTATCTTGTTTTCTTTGTACAAAATTATTAATGATAAAACTTTTAAATTGTGATTGAGATATGCTAGAATGTTGTTAAATAAGTAAATTTAAATTTTGTAAGTATTTTGAGAACGTCTAACCTAAAGTTCTAATAAAAAAATTTCTAACTTAAAAATAAAATAAAATTTCAAAATATGAGATAAAGATTCTCATATAAAAGCTAATTAAACTAAGTTGCAACTATTTGAAGTAGAGTCACTCCTAGAAATTTTGTCTCTTCAAGACCAAATAATTTTAGATTGAATATGATATAATTGCAAATAACAAATTTATGTATGTGTATAAATAATCAATTTTTGAATAAATAATATGTTCAGTTTCAGAAACACAAAAAGGACTTCTTATTTACCACTATATCATTTGGGAGTACACTTTTAAAAGTATCTATGACCCTGAGAATTTTTTAGTTAACAATAATTAAACTTTAACTTTTCAAAATTGGTAAGCGTAAAGCTTCCTGGCGCCCATAGCTGAGCAAATTATTTTCTTTCTTTTAAAAAATAAATTAAATTTAAAAACTTTTATATATATTTATATTACTTCAATATAATTATATAATTGTAACAGAATTCAATATTGTGCTCATCTCATATGCTGTACCTAACTGTGTGCTTATACCACCTTCCATTTTACTTGCAATCATCTATTTCAGGTTGCTGTTCCACCAATACTCCAATTTTTGTTGTTAACTTCTTATTCAAGAAAAAGTTGGCTACATCATAGAACAAGTTGATTCTTGGAAATGGATGAAAGAAATGTTCACAATTCTCAATCCATTCCAGAGACAATCACAAAATTTCATTCTCTGAATTTTATTATCTTCTGTCGTTTATGAAATTGAATTGGTTTTGGCTACCATATGTTCATGTACAAAATACAAAGGATGCTGGTTTGATTGATACTTGTTTTCAGATATGGACAAAGAAAACTTTTCTTTTTTGGGATACTTAACCATAGCTGCGAGCTATTGTCTTTTAATTCAATATGGTTATACAATGCCCGGATCTTGCTTGATTTCAAACACTGCCTGTTGTTTAAAATTATTTGAAGAAGTTAGTTATTTTAACAACTTTGTATATGGTAGCCAAAACCAATTCAATTTCATAAATGACAGAAGATAATAAAATTCAGAGAATGAAATTTTGTGATTGTCTCTGGAATGGATTGAGAAGTGTGGACATTTCTTTCATCCATTTCCAAGAACCAACTTGTTCTATGATGTAGCCAACTTTTACTTGAATAAGAAATTAAACAACAAAACTTGAAGTATTGGTGGAACAGCAACCTGAAATAGATGATTGCAAGTAAAATGGAAGGTGGTGATAAGCACACAGTTAGGTACAGCATATGAGGTGAGCACAATATTGAATTCTGTTTTAATTGTCACCTGACCTCACATATGTAATGTTATCAGTAGAAGACCCGAGATATGGTTCATCTTCAAACATCGTCAAATCTTGTGGCAAAATAATGTCTGATGTTTTGCGTGATTAGGAACACTGCATGTTGATGTGCTATGACCTCCAAGGTAAATGTACCAAACAAATTTTCTAGCCTGTATATTTCGTTAAAACTATTGTATAATAATTGTAAGGAATATTGTATAGTTTATTGTAAATAAATTGCTTGTATGTTTGTTTAAAGACTTTTGGAACACTGTAGAATATACTGTAAATCCTTGTTTAATCAGAACACTTCTGAATTTCATTGGTTTTACTCTATTATAAAAAAAGAAGATATATTAGATGTCAATTATGCAATGAATTTTATGAGTCTAGTTACTGTATATGGAGTTAAATTTAGTGTTATAATACTTTATATAGTTTAATTATATTATAACCTGTATTAATAGTTATTGTTTGCAATATTTGAAATTAATTAAAATTGATGTTTATTGTTTCATAGACGTTCAAGGTCACATTTTTTGTATTCCTGATTCTGTATGTAACATATTTGGTGTGCCTTATTCTCCGTGCATATAGTGAACTGCGGTCTATGCCTTTCTTTGGTAAATATATCTAGTTTTATTATATATATATATATATATATATATATATATTGTATGTTTATCTTTACTTATAAAATTCTCAATTATGTTTATTTGAATTTATAATAGTTAGTAACTGTTAACAAACATAATTAAATTGATTTTATATAAACAAACATAACATGATTTTATATATAACTGAATGTATATAATTTGAGATTTAAGAATTTCATATTTAAGCGCAAAAAAAGTATCACTTAATTTAAGTTAACACCATCCAAATTAAAATAATAAGAGCTATGAATGTATTTACCTAACCGGGACATAATCCTTACATAGGATGAATAAATTCAGAATTAATATAAAAATTAACAAAGTTGGTTTCTTGGACATTGGAGGTTAAATTGTATTGGTAGGTTCTATTGGTTATGCAGTAGGGTAAGTTTGTTTAAAACAGTTGTTTCACAGGTTTTATGAACTTTGTACTTTGTATATTACTACTTTTATAAATTCTAGAGAAGTTTGTCATTCAACTAAATGAACTATGAGTTGTATGGGAGGGGAAGAATCTAGTTTATGGAGAGAGAGTAGTATTGCAAATTTTATACCCACTGCTACAAACATAAATATTGTATGATGTGTTTATTAATCAAATATGTTTAGTTAAATATAGTAAAATGACAAAAATAGCCGTTATAATAGTTTCCAACTTTCTGATGACAATGGCCATTGGTATCAGTTTTTATACTTCAGGTTATTTTATATTTTGTCTGTAAATTGACCCTGTCAAGCATTGTAGTTATTCACATTTATAGATAGCTTATTCTTGCTATTTAACTCATCCCTAATTAACCTTATAGTTGTTCATGTTTCTTTAAGTAAACTCTGCTGTTGTTGCTAACTTGGTTCTGATAGGTCTTGTAGTTACTCTTATTTATGTATCTCCTCCACACACTTTGCTTATAATGGTAACTTAGCTTTTGGTGAGTCTCTTAATTTTTCTTATTTATCGAGATATATAAAACAATTTTCCAAAGTACAATAGAATTCACAAGATTAATTGATGAAATGTACGACGAAAATTTCTTTTAGTGTCTCAATACAGTACTTTTAAAAATAATTGTAAATTTTATTTATTTTTGTTGTTTTTCCATGTTTTTGTTATTAAATTTAATTTGGTAAATAGAGTTTGCCCATGTACAGGGGAAATGCACATATCAAATTCTGTCTTTGCAGCTTAAGCCGTTCAAACAAAAAATGGCAAATGTTAATTTTCTTATTTGTATGTGGCTTTACAGTTCCCATGACTGTGAATGCATTTCAGTAAAATTACAATGTTTGATGGAATGTACATACCAAATTTCGTCTTCATTGGTTACTGTGTTAAGAAAATAATCAGTTTACATATAACTTTTCCTTATTTGTGTGGTGCCACTCTTGATTGAGAAAATTTGGCAAAAGTTAAAAAAATTTGTGTGTACTAACCAAATACAAATCAAATTTCATCCTTATCAAATAAATTTTTGAGTTGTTTTAATGTTTGAAAATTTGGGGTTTTCTATAACATTATTGCTGGATTATGACTTTGCCGAGGTATTCACATTATTGTACTGGCACATTTTATCTGAGGATAATATTATAAAAACCTGATATTTAACATTGTTTTGTAATATATTCTAAACAAATTAAATGGTGGAATGAGTGCCACGAAATTAACATCAGGGCAATAAAGGATGAAGATAATGAGGCTATTTGACTTTGAGAATATATAATATGAATAAACATCATAACTTTGGGAGGTCATATAGAACAATAAAACAAACATAAAATATAATCATATGTCTAGAAACACTTTATCCCTATATCTATACCTGTTCATATGAACAAAATTAACATTTAAAAACGATATTGGTGATCATATTATAAGTTTCCAAGTTTCTAGTAAAATTTATAAATTTTCAAATGGGAGGCCATTTAAAAATTTTTATTTAAAAATATTTTGTAGTTAGTTAATTTTATACTAATATTTATATGAGAAATTGTCTTGATCTTTCACTCATTTAAACTTTTTTATTGAAGTAGTTTTTTTTTTAATAAGCGTAAAAGTGAATTGTCTACAATAGTATAAAATATAATAATTTTTTCCCCTTAAGTATATTCCCATTTGGATTGTCGTTCTGGTTCTTGGACTTTATACATATTTAATTATTCAATTTTTAAATTAAACACATTCAGACAATCTCAATTATCTATATAACTAAGGGTTTTCTGAAATAATGTTATATAATATTTTTGTTTATGTTATTGCCCTGCATGACTTTATCTCCTTTTTGTTTATATCCTGTATTTACAAATTAAATAGAAAAGTTTATATGTATAAGTATGAATATAATATTACTTTTAACTGATTCATGATTGATTACCTGTGAACGATCATTGTTTCCCAATTCTATTGATACTGTATAGATTTTGGCATCATTTAAGTTGAATCTTGAGGCTATATGAACCATTCCTGAATTCCTTTGCTTGTTCAAGCGATTCTGTTCTCATGGATCTCAAATCTATTTATATAATTTTATTTCATTAAAGCATTACATACATTTATGTTGTTACTCGAATTGTGTTGTTGTAGATATGCGACTGAAGTTCCTTACTCTGCTTATGCTGATTGTGCTGTCTATCAGTGTATCTATCACAGTCTCTAGGTTTGGTGTTGGAGCTTTAGAAGACAATTTTGTTGCTGAACTATCTACCAGCTATAACAGTTCTGCACAGTTTATGACATGTTATGGTCTACTCAATTTTTATCTTTATACTATGGCGTATGTGTATTCTCCATCAAAGAAAACAATTTTTGGTACGTCTTAATTATTACTTATTTTAAGTTCAGCTGACTGTAACTTATATAAATATTACAAAATCAAATAAAACTATTACTGTTAGTTACTCAAATTGTGAGAAACTGTACTTCTGATGTGGAAAGTGTATAGTCAATAAATATAAGAAAACTATTAATTTCTGTGTAAAACTTTATTTCAACAAGATTGTGTTTCATAATCATTAGTTGTTTACAAAGACACTGTTTTAATCCCATAATGAAGTGTCTTTGCATTTGAGCACACTGAGGATGATGTTGTTAAGTGTCGTCTTATTGAAACATAGTTTCTGTTGTGAATATAAGTAGTTTTTCATTTGTTCACTATTTTTTTTAGGCAGAAATTAAATACTTTTATTAAAAGCAATGTGGTGATTTTCCACTTGGATTTTTAATTTATTTAAATTTTATTATTATTCTTTGAGGTACTATTTATACTTTTCCTTATCACTGCTGTTACCATATTCTTAGTTGAGATTAATATGAATCTTGAGTATAAAGCTTTACCAAAATGATGGAGCTATTAAAGTAAATTTGCAGATATTACTAACTGCTAAATTTGATTTGAATTAGTAAAAATATGTAATAAATAAGTTTAAACAATTATTTTCAATATTTTAAAACTTAATTTGGTTTCTAGATTTTTATTTTGTTGTTTCTTTTTGAAATTTTTATCAAATGGTTAACTTAGATATTCATTTTGATCATTTCAATGAATATCACATAACGTTCTTTTATATATTGTGTATAATATATGCAATTTGAAAAGTAACTTGAAATATAAATTACTACTTAAAATATCTTTATTTTTTAAACTACCTTGTGTCTATCTTTTTGGGAAATGTTATTTTAAAGAATATGTGTTATTATTACGTTAGAATCTCCTCTGCTACGAAGATTTCATACTCAAAACTCATTACAGTGAGGTAACTTTTATCTATGTAATTATTGGATTGAATAGGCTGATGAAATTATATGATCAGTATACTTTGAAGTTCACTTGCTAAAATGCTAAAATACTTGATCACTTCATGATCATAGTATCATATTGATCGTGTGATCACTATGTTTGTGTTGTTATTTATTATTAGTTGCACTAACATATAGTTTATATTTAATTGTGTTAATAAATTTATTCATACTTCTTTTATACATTCATGGTAAATTCATTACTATCATTAAAGTGACTAAAAAAATCTATTTATTATTATTATAGTTTTGTTTAATGTCGATGTTTAATAGTAATGTAAAATATTTTAACATTTTAGAAACTTCAATCACAAAAGATAACCCTGCCTTTTCGATGATTAATGATTCAGATGAAGATGTTATATATGGATCTGATGAAGAAAGTCGACAGCCTTTAAATCGAAGTAGAAATGAAGATGACAGTGATTAAAAAGTCAAAGTAGTATGTTAAGATAAAATTGGACATAGAAGTTATACAGAAACCAGATTTCAAGATATTGCATTTTGTTTTACAGACTTCACATTGTTTCTAAATAAACCATTAAACTGTGGCTGTGTATAACTTGGACATTAAAGTGTAGAAAATTTGTTTAAATTTAATATTTTACTTAATGTAAAACATATTTAAAAGGTGCTAGTAATTTCTAACCTGTTTTTATATAATGATACGTCTAGTTATTTATATATGATACTATCACCTATTTAAATCAAATTAATCAATAAATACAGATACTTGTCAATCTATGTATAATTGAAATATTTTGTACATTATTACTACATTTTTATAAACAAATAAGTTTTACTTTAGTTAGTTAATTTTTAAAGTGAAATACTATTAAAAATCGAAAAAAGAAATGTTTTAGCTACTAAGCATTGGAGATATTGTACTTTAGTATATATAACAGTAATAATACTTGTAAGTGTTTGTGTGTATACCGTATATTTCTTTATATACAATTTATAAAGAAATAGCACAAATGATTCAGATTCAGAATTAATAATGTATTCATTTAGTCTGATTGAAAAACTATAACATTTTAATTTATACAGTTATTAGAAACCCTGTCATGGAAACTCTGTGATATCCAAGACTCTATAGCAGTAATTTGATATCATTTTTATTTTTTGTGTATATTACACTATATAACCCCTCCCACTTGACGTTGGCTGATTGGTTGATTCATTATAATTCACAGCATTAATGGTCACTCATAGGAAAAAAAGTATTTCCTGATAAAGTGGTGTAACAGATTTAGTCAGCCCTCATGCAAACTTAATTTTTTAGAACCACCTGGCAAAGAAATTTTAAATTGATACTGTTTATACATAATAAGGATAGTACATTATTTTATGATGTACAGAAATATATATTTAACATATTTACATAAGTTAAAATCATTTATATAGCGAAATCAGTGGGATAAATTTCAGTTAATACTTTTATACATAATGTTAATTATGCCAATCTTAATGTTATATGAAACAGCATGATTGATTAGCATTTTGTAAAGCAAATATATTTGTACCATTTTATTACATCAATATAACTTACTTACCACATTCTATATTTACAATACTAAGAATACATTGTTGTTCTGAGTACATGGTACTTCTTAAATAATTCTTTAACTAGGTAGCACTGAGCAGAAGTCCTGTCCATTTATTTTGATCAATGATACACATGTTCTCAAAATAGTGAATGAATTTACAACAACTGATTAGCTAAGTATACCTGTTTGACTTGATATAAGTGTACATTGGCAAAAATATCTGAATTGCTCTAAAAATGCAAAGTTGTTTATGGTTGCTACCAGCCATTAATATTGCATTTGTGAAGGTATATGTTAAAATTAAAGTTAAATAAACTTCCTACACTGTAACACACCAACAAAATATAGTTTTTAAAGAATCAATTGACTTAAGACTATTGTTTGGAATAATAATTTTATTTCTCATGGTGTAGATTTGTCTAAATTGTCAGACCATTAACTGTTTCCATATGTAGATTTTAATTTAGGCCGTTGATCGATCTGCCGTTGATATAGTTACTGGTAATGTCAAGAACAATAGAAAATCATTCAAAGGTTATAATGAATCTCTAGTTTTATTGTATTATTTATATATGATTTTGTTATTGTTTTTGTATTTAAATTTATTGTTAAAGTTCTTAAAATATTTAAGTTAAGATATGTACTTAGAAACGATTAATAGTCTAATGACTAAATTGACAAATCTACACCATGCGGAATAAAATTGAATGTTCCAAAGATGTCCATAGATTCCATAAAAAAATATCTATTGATGTCATAAAAAGTAGAGAGTTAAAAAAAATTTAAACTCCAAAAGCACAATGTTAGTGATCCAGAGCCATGCTAACATTTTTGTATTTTTATAACGATTCAAAGCGATTTTCTTTTGCTGATCAGCTATTATAAATTAATATTATTTATTATTTTATTTTGAGTGCAAGTTTATATTATTATGCAAAAAGAACTTTTGTGCAAAACCAGCTTTACTTTTAGCATACCTTTATGTATGATATAAATTAAATGTTTATAAAATAAAAACTGTTATGGCTCAGCAGCCTTCCCCCACAAATGGTCCCTGAGGGGCTAGGTATCTTTATTCAGAAGACTACCTTTTATTAAACTTTTCACTGATTTCATTTATATGAAATATGGAAGAGAATTTAATTGGAACCTATAAATTGCGCCCAAAATTGAGTTAGCAATTATCTGTTACTATTTTAAAACATGTGGTTAAAACTAGGTGAGTAAAGCAAGCAGAGGGGTTTATAAAGCAGTTTGTAATAAGCAAAACCAGTACAGTAGGTATACATAATCTAGCTTTCACCATTAGGTCTCCCACAAAACTCCCTATGGTGACTTTTGTTATAAATATACAAATTAAATCAATAAAAGAAATATATATATATTATTTTTTTGAAACATTTTTGATGAAGTTGGGAGGGAGTTCAGGAAGCATTTTTACAAGAACCGTTTGAGCTTTCAATTATAATAAACCACTCAGTCAGTGTTGCAAGTTAGGGCGTATTTAGTGATATAAACATATAAGTATAAACCAACAAACCAGAACCTATATAAAAAGTAAAACATCAGGCAATAAGCCCTTGGATGGTCTTAATTTGTAATTTTTATTATTATATACCAACAGATGTAATGCTAACATATAAAGTGACATCATTATATATATATATATATATATATATATAGATGAAAATGCAAGTTATAACAAGAATATCTAAAAGTACATACTAACTTACCCTTGCTTAAATAAAACTACCTAGGCTAAGGATATATATATGTATTTATACATATAAATATTTATATATAAATATTTGTGTGTTTGTTTGTGTGTGTGTGTGTGTGTGTGTGTGTGTGTGTGTGTGTGTGTGTGTGTGTGTGTTGTAAAGATATCAGTTATCACGATATTGTTATTTCCCCCCTTTTTTAACTTTGATATATAGGCTTAGATAATTGACATTCATTAAGCAAGAAAATGAGTCTGTAAATTTCATAATGAGGTTGCCCGTTAAAAAGAGTTGTAAGATCTTTTCACTAGTTCAATAGTTCTTCATGAGCTGCTTGGCAATTTGCATTCAATGAAAAAGTATATACTGAATCTGTTTTCTTCAACAAAATATAAGAGTTATCACTCAAAATATAATTTTAATCACGTAACCACAAAATAAATAGTAAATTCTGTAAAAATTCTAATTTCAGTAAAATTTCAATCATATTGAAACAAAAGTAATTACATTTTAATATATTCGTTCAAAAATAAAAGTCTATAAATTCCAATTCTAAAACTATGTCCTTTTGAATATATATTTTTTTGGAAAGAAACTTCTTATCTGATATACTGTATCACCTAAAACATCTCATTTTATGCAGCTTAGTAACTAAATATACTGATAACTAGCCTGAGGTGAACAAATGAGTAAGATACAGCTAAAATAGCCCTATGTCAGCAAAATATGAAATGATTGTGCCTTTTTTATAAACATTAAGAAACGTAGAGATCTTAAAACATTCTAAAAAAATTTATCCGTATAAGTAACAGCATCATACAATTTCTGAGGTTAGCAAAGTGAGTTAGCTATTTTATAGACCAAAGAACATGCAATCAATGCCACTGTTTGAGCTGTGTAAGGGAGTGTAGTGAGTTTGTACCAAAAAATATTAGACTCTTCAATCAAGTAAAAAGATATTAAAATCCATGTGTTTTCTACAGGACAAGTGTTCAGTATCCCTTGCCTAATTGAAAATTGCTGTAGTATCTTACTATCTGTCCAGTGAAAATTGAGTGGTAATTGTTAAATTTAAGCAGGGTTTCTTATTTTTAGTATTTGTTTAATAAATACTTTAATTTCTTTTATTATATAACATATTTAGTTAAGTTCATATTAATAGAATGTGTATTTTTCTTTACAGAAGCAAAGAGTATAATATAATGATGGTACACTATAATCAACATCAGTTTTTTGTTCTTCCATTATATATTAATTTATTGTAATATATTAATATGAAAAAATTCTTATGATAATGTATTTGTTTATATAAATATTGAACATGTGTATTACCTGATTTTAAGTTTGAATTTGGAAATTGAGCTCTTACACTTTTACTCTAAAGAATATGTGTTTCTAAAATGATCATGACCCCAATGTTTAAAATACAAATTTCACTATAACTCTGTTACTATTTTTATATTGAATTCTTATAATTCCTAATAACTGTTTTATAGAGGTGAAATAATCAAAGTTTTAAAATAAAACTGCCATGTTCTTAAACAGCATACCGAGAGCTTCCATATGGTATTCCACACAAACTTGTAAACTGTTAATCTTAGCATCTGTAAATTTTTTAGAAATTTTGATTTAAGTTTTCAATATTTCTGTTTGTGAGGGTCACAAAATTGCGTCTGCTTATTTAGATTACTCAAGATCAAATGATGCTATTCATTCTTCACCAGTTGATAGATACTTTAATAAACACATTTATTTCTAGTTGGTAGACTTACAAAACTCTAGAAAATTTACAAAACAAGAAAGTGAGTGATCTTCTTTTACTTTTAAATGAAGGAAAGATGTTCTGGAAGCTTATTAACAATCAGACAAATTCATGAATGCAGATTATATATAAAGCATTTCAAAACCAATAATTAACAACTTCCTTTCAATAATTCCTGGAGCATCTGTTATATCTTTTTGCTATTTCAGAAATAATGTAGTATGTGTAATCCAGTGTATAAAAGGTAATTTTGTATCTTTAAAAATAATTTTAAATGATTTCAAAACCAAAGGATCAAACCAAATTTGTGTATAGACATTTCAGCCCCATTACAACACTGTTATTGCAGTGTAATTGCATTAAAAATATATATATATATAAATTGACTCAAAAGACATCAACACCTGTACGTCAATATTTTATCTTGTTCTTAAATATTATGTTCTACTATTTTATTGTATATAAAGAGGGAAACGGTATTACAATTTTAAATACAAGCTGTTCCATTTATGGCAAATTGTCTAAGCGTTTCTAATTAAGGGATTGAGGCCTTTGAGGGAAAAAAAATTGCAACAATGTTAAAAAAATTAAGTTGACATTTTTGTGAACATGTAAAAATAGTATGTTTTACAAATTGCATTGAGGTAAAAATTGTTGGGTCAATTTTGTTTAGAATTGATATCTAGGAGTTTTTAGAGTTCCATATAAAAAGTTATATGTAAAGACCAAAAAAACCTACTAGTGCTGTTAAAAGGGCTATAGATCTATAGATTTGTTCAAACTTGGAGAAAAGTAAAGATTATCAATCTAACCAATGTACCAACTATAAAAAAATGAAAATTACAGATCAGGTATGTTTGGAAAAACAAGAATAACTTTGACAACATTCATACTCAATTCATAACTAACCTAAACTTAATATGATACAATTTTTTTTTTTAAATGTGGTTTATTCAAGCATACTTTTGTGTTTCTGTATGCAAGAGAGAAAGAATAGTCATATCTACAAGTACAAACTTGAAATATATTTGCATTTTTGTTCAATTATTTATGTTAAATTTATTTAAATAAAGAATAAGTATTAAAATAAAACATACAAAAAATTCTTTTGTATATTCTACTGTAGAATTTACAAAAGAATTTTTATGTATTTTATTTTAATAACACGGAATTCTATCAAGTACTTCATTCATCAGTATAAACAAGAATAAGTATGTTATTATTTTCAATTTTTATCAATACAAAATAACATTCTATAACAATTTTTATTATTTGTTCCATATATTCACACAAAAATTAAAATTTAAGTACCTTTAATTAATACATCCTACATCATAAATTTACAGTGAATTGTCCAAATTCTACATAGTATGAGTTATATAATTGTAGGTTTAATGTTATTTAACAGTATTGTTTGAATGTTCAAAATGTGTAATCAATGTTTTGTATACGTTTGTAAAGTGTACTTTTGTTATATCTTTAAAAATAAACTGATTGAATATATCCAAATTGTAATTTACTGCATTTTTACTGTCAATTTTTAAAATTATTGGATAGTTACAGTTTACAAGAATGTATTTTGTCTTAAAACCAATATTTATTTCTCTCTCAACAACCTGAACCTTGTTGCTTCCTCCAAATAAAGACATTCTCCCTCTCTGCAGTTCTTTCTGAGTGTAGTATACATCAATAACAATAATATACCTACATAACTGGAACAATATTTATGGCATTAGAAACTTTATTCATCATTTATCCATATAGGGAAATTGAAATTATATCCCTCAAGTGTTACCCCTCAAACACTTATAGAATAGAAAATAATGCTGAATCATGTATATAATATGTTAGGTGTAAGTAAAACATTAATGCTATAAGTTTTTAATTCATTAGTTGAAAATAAAGTGTAGAGATGAGAAAGAGTATGCAGATTCAACTATTTATACAAAATTATTACTTGGGTGGGAGGGGGTATGTTGGAAGCACTCACTACTGTAGAATGACTCCACTTAACTCCGCGGGACTTGAGCCCACCTTCTCTTACTTGAAAAGTGGTGACTACTCTCTAGCTACTGAAGGCTACAAAATTTATTGCTTAAGTAATTGAAAACAGAAAAACTAAAAGGCATAAAGTTTGGTAGTAAACCTACACTTACATTACAGTGAGAACATGTGATCTTTACCAGATGGATACCTTTCTTTAACCACCATTAAAGTCTCCTCCTTGTCCTATTAATGTATTTGTAAATAATGTAATCCAGTGATTTCTTTTTTTAAAATATATTATTTAACAGAATGGTGAAATGAATCAAATCTGTATAATCCAAATATTATTTAGTTAAGACATTTTGAAAAATTCGTAATACTCTTAGTATACTCTCTTGTCTGTGGTGGGAGTGAGGTTTAAAAGAGTGCCCAAAACTAGGAACCTGAGTTTCCATTAAGTCCTTCTCATACTGAACTATGAGCGCAATATATGGGAAGCAATTCTAAAAACTTCAAGACAAGATGCTTTATTTCATACAGGTTGAATTTTTCATAAAAACTTCACTCTTTATAAATTACTTATACAATATATAAAATAATTAAATCATAACTTACATCTTGGACTTTAGTTTAAAAAGAAGACTTTATTTCAGAAATTTAGACCAGTATATATTAAACATGTCAAATTTTGACTTATAGCCTGAAAAAATACATCCACATATATTTAATTTAGTAAGCAAGTCATATTTTATTGAAAATTTTTAACACTTGAAATGTAATATATTCATGAAACTAATGTTACTTTAAAACCAAGATCATGAAAATCTATAACCATTATATTTATAATTGATCTGAGTAAATTCTTTTGTAACCAACTCTTAGCATTGTCTTAACCTCAGCTGATGTGTTTTACTTGAATTCATCAAAAAAAGTTAATTACATACTTCTATGTCCATCATCAGGTCGCCTTATAAAACCTGTTCCTATCTGGTAGCGAGGTTAAATCAATGCTAGAAATGGCAGAAGAATTAATTATAAATGTCCTAACAGAAATTAAAATATCAGAATAATATATTTCTATTTTATTTTTACAAATAATTATGTTGTGCTTTAGTAGTTTGTCTCATATTGAAAAAAGTTAAAGAATTAGATTCTAAATCTAAAATAAATTATTAGTTAACCAAGTTCATGAAATATTTTATAAGAAAAAAATGTTGAATTTTGTTGTCGTTATTAAATTTATTGAAATGAAATTACAGCTGAAAATTTTAAGAACTTTTTCTTCCTATATATATATATATATATGTTAGAAAGCCTATATGTCAAGTTCAAACAAAATGGAATGAGTATTTTGAGCGTTCACTATTTATTTTCGTCTAATCGTCGGTTATAGATAAAATTTCATTTAAATTTATTTTAAATGGAAATTAATTTAATGTTTTAATCATTTATATAGGGTTTTTAAATTTTTTTAAATAACTAAACTATGATCGGTTTCAGAATGACCATTTATTGATGAATACCTTCAAAATTATCATTCCAAAAACGTGTTTTAAAAATTCTGATATGACCATTACAAAAATTTCACTAGGCCTATTTGAATATGATTTATTAGCTCAATACTGTTAATCACATTTAGTCTTGTTTAGTTTTCAAGATATATAACATTTTACAAGTACAATAATAAATGTTTATCTTAGCTTGTCACGAAAAAAAAAAAATTGTTTTCACAATAGTAGTAGCCTATATTTATTTTACAATCTTTATCAATGTGAAGGGTGAATAATATAAAAACTAAAACTAGTCAAAAAACAAAGAAGAAAACCAACTAAATACTATCTCAAAGTTAAATAAATACAAATGATTTACAGTACCCACCAAAAAAACTGAAGATATAAACATATGATGCTTTAAACATTTTTTACATAAATTATTTGTGTAGATATACATTCCCATCGTTTTTGCAAGCATATAACCCATTTCTTTAAAAAATATGAGGCCAACTTCACGAAATCTGACCACTTTGTAAAATCAGTATTTTCTTAATACATATTGTTCTTGAATCATTTTTGTTGATATTTCCATCGTTTGTGTTAGGCTCCTTATCACGGAAAAAAAGTAAAACATAATTACATATCTAGCCCAGTCACTTTGGATAAAAATTGTATTTTATTAGGGTGTATCATTTCGCATAAATCGTTTCCATAGTGTATTAATAATATCATAGTTTGTGTAGCGCTCCTTTTCATAGAAACAAATTGAAAAAAAATTAAACATCTAGTAATGATGAAAAAGTAACTCGAAGAAGACCATTCATCTGCCTGTGACTGATATGTTGAGAGATATCCTAAAAAAAACTGTATATATTTTTTATTTATGTCAATCATAAGTATTTAAAAATAGCCACATATTCCTGGGACAATCTTTATATGTATACTAATATGACTGATATGATGGTAGGATAGCATTATATATGAAGTTTTAATTAGTTTCGTTTGTATTACTTTTCCCCTGGTGTATTATCTTTGTCCCTTCCTAATTAAATTTTTTAATTTTTTGTACTAAATAATAATATTCCACTATTTTCTATCTATCCCTTAGGCCTAATATGTTGTGTTCTTTTTATGTTAAGCTATGGGACAATTTTTAAAAAACTGAATTGAAAATTGGAAATACAAATTGTTTTAATTTAAATAAGGGTAACATTTTGTTACAGACAACTACCAAACTGACATTTTGATGAGGAATAGTTTAGGTTTGATTTCATTTTGTTTTGGGGTTAAGTAAGTGAGAAAGTTGTGAAATGTGTTTGTTCAGTTTATTTAAGTTTATCATTTATTTGCAGTTTATTTTGAAGGAAAGAATTTCTGTAACAATATTTCGTTACATATTGGTAGGTACAATTTATTACAATAACTTCAGACTGATTAATTTTTTTGTAAAGTATAATAAGTAAAAAATAAAAATATAAATTAATTGTAACAAGATAATAACAACGTTTTAAAAACATTGCACACCAGTTTACACAACCATTCATATAGAAAAATAGAGTCATTGTGACTGTGGGATGGCAGCTATATTGAAATATTGAAGGACCATTATTATATACATACATATATATATATATATATATATATATATATATATATATATATATATACATATTATATGTATGTATGTATGTATGTATGTATGAATTAGGCTAACTAGTTTGCATTTAATATCTTTAAATTACTGTATAATATTTTTTTAAATGAAAACAAGTTCTAAGAGAATTAAAGTTATTAAAATTAATTTGTTTTTTTAGTGTTTTTTTCCAAAGAGATGTTGAAAACTTGTGATTCATGACTTCATTTATATCATGACAGGGTTCATCTGGTGTAGGGAAATAATCACCTAAATTAAATTAATAGAAGGGGTTTATTAATCTATTTGGTTTAAGAAGTTTAACCTGATAAAGCTTGGTTCTAATTGAAATTTCATCTTAACTCCAGTGTTTAGTTATACATTACCGGTATGTGATAAACAATTTTCAACAGCAGTTGTTATTTCTTTGTTTACAATTATGGTGGCATAGATTGTCGTGACATGTGACAGTTGTGTTGTGTTGATATGTAAACAAAACTTCAAAAGTGTTGTTTGTGTTTAGTATTTTTGTTTTAAAAATATTCATGGGATTCTATTCACAATGTGGTAAGTATTATCTTGTTTGACTTTTAATCTGTAAAATTATTTATATCTAAATGACTTGTCTAACTGAAGATTCATTTATGGAAACTATAATGATGTATTAGATTATAGCCTACTAGGCTATATTACTAGACTAATGGCAGTGTTAAATAAATTGAACCCAATTAAATTTCATTAATTATATTTTAGATAATTCGCATATTTATGAATGAAGGTAAGTTCATTAGACCGTTATGCATCGAGAATGAATTAAGAAAGTTAATTAACCTGAATGGTTTTAAATCCTTTCTTGTTTATCCAATTTTTGAACCAAGTTGTTAATTTACACTAGGCTTACTCACAACAATAGCCGGTAATTGTTTACAAAGAAAGTTACAGGTATTTTTGACGATTTAAAAAATCATATTCCAATACCTTATTTTTTAATAATAAAATAAGTTTTCAACGCAGAGCTAACTTTTTTACTGAAAAAACAACATAATTTCAACTGTTCTAGGTTAAGGTCCATTAAGTGAATTACACATTAAAATAGGTATACATGCGAATTTTTACCTTACAAACTTAAGTAAGTAGGGTCAAGATACTGACTATGCGTAAGTATAAGGTCAAATTTACCTGACCTATGCGTATATTTGTTAAAAAAAGTAATTGTGCTTTATTTCCCAAGCGGTCACCCATCCAAGTACTAACCGCTCAATGTCGTTTGACTTTGGTGATCTATAAATGCATTGAATTCTGTAGTTTTTAAATTGTGATTGCGATGTGAAAAAGTTAGCTCAGCATTGAAAGATTATTATATTATTAAGAAATAAGGTATGTATAACATGATTTTTAAAAAATAGCCAAAAATACTGGTAACTTTCTTTGTAAACAATTACCCAATAGCCTACTACTACAAACAAAGCAGTAGAAATATTCTATAAACTTTACCTGGTTTATAAGGAATAATGTAGCCTATAGTAAATAGAATGCATAGGCGTAGATACTTAGGTGAAACCACTGTTGGTTAAATATGCATATTTTTAGGCCTTTACAAAAATAATCAAAATACATATGTGATTGTAAAATTATAAAAGTAGCTCATCCAAAGAGACATTATCAGGCCTAATGAGTAATAGACATTTCTTTCAACTCATTGTAGATTTATAGTTGAGCATATACCTAAGTATAAAGGTAGGTAGAAACTTATCCTTAAGTTTAGTCAAAATATGATTAAATTCTATGTTAAGGTTGAAGTTCAAGTTATAGGCTAAGAAATTTAGTTTTATGTTAAAAAGTTAAGGTGGTTTTGGTAAAGTTCCTGAAAGAAGTAAAACCTATCTTCTTTAAATCTTACTTAGTTTTACCATAACAAGTAATGTCATCAGGTTCGACATTTTTATGCGTAAGGTTTATAGAATATTCTAATTTTGTTCATTTATTTAAAATTATTAACAATAATAGCTACCAAGGTTCTGGGGAAAAGTAAGTTATATCTATTGAATGAACATGGTTGTATTTGCACATGCTTAACAGATGTTTGATTGTCACATCTTTATGAACTGACTAATTTTACTCTACCTAACTTATATCGGATCTTTCATATAAATATTACGAATTTAAAGTGGCTCTAGCTTGGATGGAAACAAAGTCAAGAAGATGAAAGAATGTAGCCCTATTCGAGACAATAATTGTTGCATATTTTTGGTTTATCAAGTAGGCTAACTTATGTTGTGAATTATTATAGTTATGACAAGATTTTAGAAAAAAGGATGGTCAGTATTGGTTGTTAAGTTGCTGTTCTGATATTTTTAAAGTAGGCCTAGGCTTACAAATTTTATATTCTGGTATTTTTTACAATAGCCACCTAAGGTTGTTAGGTAAGTTAGGCTATATAGGCTGTATTTCCCTCCACTATTTTCTTATAAATAACATTTTGACTATGTTTCTATAATAATATGAGGTAAGGTGACTTCACTTCAGGTAGTGTTAACATGATCCATGACCATTCACATATCTCTTTTTATCATGTATATGGGAGAGTTAATTATTCATTTTTGTTGTCCTTATTTTAGATTTTAAAAGTCTAAAATTTGTAACCAATTTTTATGTGTTTTAGTGTTTTATTAGTAATTTTAATACCAAATTAAAACCAAAAGAATATAAAACTGTCCTAGATATTGCATTAATCATATTTTTTCCGAATAGGTTTTAAACCTCAATTTGTAATTGTTTTCAAATTTAACAGCATAAAACATTTGCAGCTACACAGACCGATTGCTGCCTAGAGCCGATATTGGATATAAGCTTATGCACAGTGTATAAGTAAATTAGTGCATTTATTAAACTCAAAAAATGAACTACATTATAAATAGAACTTTAAACATATTTTCTGTAAAATAAATAGTGAGAGTGAGACTGACATTGGAAAATATGACAGCAAATATGGTGTCAACACCTCTTGTGTCAGCATGGTATTGTGTATCCTTCACCTGATGCAGTTACCATAATATTGATCACAACTTTAATATTGGTATATTGAAACTAAAATATCCATCATTTGTTTTAGTTAGAATTTGCCAATGCACTTTCTAGTTAGTGTTATGTTGCGCTTTCTGGTTATCGGGTTCAATGGATAAACTAAATAATCAATATTTCAGTGTCCACGTATATTTGACTATTATGGAAATATTTATTATACTATTGATTTATACTTTATATAAAAGTTCCACAATCTTCAATCTAATGTACATACAACATAATGTCTAATATTTCAACAATACTATTTAATATTAAATTTATATAACTTGATAATAAAACTTAATTATTTGTTCCTAAAATAATATAATTCAGATTGAGCTAAGTATTGTTGCGAAATGCATAAATGACTACTACTCTATATTCAAAACACCCAGAATGGAATAGTGTACAGATTTGGTTTGCTGACCCTTTAACCCAATGATGGGGGAAACCCACCAAATCCAATCTTTGAAATCTCTCGAAGAAAGTCTATCTCTTGCCTATGGCGGCTGGTCTCCCGGTCGTTGCTGTTGTCATTCTCGAATATTGGTTCGACCTTGTTGGTCTCTTCAATATTGATTGACCTTGTCAAGTTTATTGTAAAGGTCAGTTTAGGATTTTACAGTTTCATTTTCTCTGTGTTGGGCATATTGCTTGCAAGTTAGCGATTGCTTCACTTTTTGAGTTCTTTCGCAACTATGCTCTACTTTTTGTGCATTGTCTTCAGACATAGAATAAAAACAAAATTTCCATTTGGTGTAAAAATCGACCGTATTTACAAAATATTTGTTGCCAAAACCATTGCATACAGTACCATTTTTGAAAGTCATATACAAAGGCAGAAACAAAGATTCACTTGAAAGTGAAAAAAATGATGTAGACAGTTTGCAAGGCATTCAGATAACAGAGTAGGAGCCAAAATTTAGAGTGGTGCCATAAAGTATAAAATATACATGTTGTATTAAACTGTGGACATTGTTGGTTTTTTATGTTCAGGTATTGTAGCCAACATTGTGCAACTGGTGCCAAAATGCTCAAACACTTTTTCTTATGAATGTTAAACCTCACGGTTTATATTTATATAAAAGAACAGAATGTTATATTGTGAATGATTTATACATATTGAGTCTCTGTTTAAGGTTGTTTTATGGATTTTAATCCAAAATTGCTTTGCAATTACGGGTAATTGTGTGCCACTGGTAATGAAAAGTTAATGACTACAGGTAGTCACTTGGGTTAATCCATTTATTTACCTTTTCTCAAACTACTATCAACAAATCATTTTGAAGCAATTCTGGCAATTCCAGTCGTATATGTAATTCTTCATGAAATGAGGAAGAACTTGGAAAAAAAAAATTGTACAAATTGGTTATAATCTCTTATTTTTATGTTTTAAATGGAGATATTATATATCAAAACACTTAGAAAGTTTAGTCTTTTAATTATACAGTAATAGGGTTTCTATACAAATGTTTAAAGCAAGAGAGAGAAAGAAAAATGATAAGATAAGAGTTTAGTACTTTGCTCTGTTCTATTGAGTTTAAGAAGAGCTCATAGTTGAATCTGTTTCATATGTCTTATGTGATTGTGTGTGTAATGTTGTTAGTAAGTGATTTCATTATATTTCAATTACATTTATATATTTTGCGAGTGGTTTAGAGTGTGTTTTTGTTATTGAAATTAATTTGGAAATTGTGTTCATCAATATGCCTGATTGTGCTAACGAGAATTTAGGAAAACTCTGGGGGCCTCCTTCCCCAGAGGCTTCGTGCAATTTAGATACAGGAAACTCTAGTCTTAGTTTCTCTCCACCGTCATCTCTATCACCAATATCTATGTCACCACCTCGAAGATTAGTAAAGAGACAATCTTCTGGATATTTATCAGAGAGTAGTTCATCTCCACCTCCAGAAAGGGATGAAAGAAGTGGTTTTGGCTGGTATGCAGTTTTCTTTATACATTTTATTCCAAATTTAATTTGGACAGTGTGTTATCTTATTTGGAGTCAATTAATTTTATTTGGACCAACTTTGTGGCTGTCATGCTGGTTGTGGGTTTTCTGGAAATGTTTTCATATTCCATTAAATATTGTTAAATGGTTGTTAACTGTCCTTACTATTCCTGCTACGGAACGTTATCGTAAGAAGCGTACAGTACTTATTAGTGGTGGTAGTACCATTCAAGCAATTCATCTAGCAAGAAATTTTCATTCAGTTGGTGCTAGAGTTGTGGTTTTCGAAGTGTCTGGTTTCTTTAACTTGGCAAAATTTTCAACTGCTGTTGATAAGTTTTATACAGTTCCTCGTCCTGTTGGAGACAATGTTACTAAATATGTTGCAGCCATCAAAAGAATTGTAGAAGAAGAAAAGGCAGTGTATTATATTCCTGTAAGTGTCACAACAACGGCATTCTATGATGCTTTAGTTAAACCTCATGTTGAACTTTTGGGATGTACGTGCTTTTGTCCTGGCCTTAAAGAAGTCTGTATGTTGGACGATGTATTTGAAGTGATGAGACGTTGTCAATCAGAAGGAAGAGCCACTCCGCTTCATTACCCTATTTATAGTTTAAGTGATGTGCACCGTTTATATGAAAATGGAACTTTAAGTTCAGGAAGACATTTTATGATAAATGTTGGAACCTTGGGATGCCGTGATCGTACAAGAATAGTTTTGCCTCTTTTGAAAAAAGATTTTGTGATGAGTAAAGAAATAAGTTCAAAGAAGCCTTGGGTGGTTGTTAAAGATTATCCTGGTGATCATTTCATTACTTGTACAACGATAAAAGACTCAAACGTTGTTGCTAATGTGACTTGTCAAGTTGAAACTATTCATGGTGGATTAATTCCTGTTGATCATAATGAAATCAACTTATGGTTGAAACAATTCTTTGGAAAGTTGAGATTTCTTAGACCTTTGTCTGGACATATTAGTTTCAGGTTTGTTGTTTCTTCTGCAAGTGGAAGTATTGTTCCTCTTGGTTGCAAAGTTGGTGTTTCTCTTCCTTACATCTGTTATACAAATGTTCATCCGAGGATTGTGTGGAAGCCTTGTAGGCATTTTAACCCCCAATGTTCAGGACCAATTATCAATGAGGTTGGATTGTATTGGATGCATCAAGCCGTCATGGACACCATCAGAAACCTAAGTATTCACTCCATAACCAGGTTAGTTGGAACTGTCCTGGATAAAAGAGAAGCACTATTTGTTTATTGGGATCCACTTCCATATGTTGCATATTACCATATTCAGTTACCTATTACCAATGTCTTAAGACTTCTGCGAGGAAACTATGGCATTAACAATGGAGGTCATGGATTCAGAAGAGTAGTTTCTCAATCAGCTTATTAAGTATGAACAATCCATTCATGTAATTTCTATCATTCTTGTTGTCATAATCATGTGCAGAATTATTTATTTAATATAATAAGCAATACATATTCAAAATAGTTATTTTATGAAAAATAACCACAACTATCAGTAAAACCTATAGTCTGAATAATATACCTTAAGTAATTATGTTGATATTTATTCATGTTATTAGGAACATGATTTCATATATATTTCAAAAATAATTTTAACCAACAATAATAGTTTCAATCATTTAGTAAATACAGTAGTTTTGTTAGTATTTATTTGACTATTTCAAAAAATTTAGAAAGTCATGTGTGTGTATATATATATATATATATATATATATATATATGTGAGTGTGTTTATATATTTAATGTCATTAACATTTTAGTTAATAATGTTGTTTTATCAAAATGTGAATAGTCTGTTCAGAGGCTATCATGTTTTCAGTTATTGCACTGTGTCAGTGTTAGTATAAAGGTTAATGGACTGTTGTTGATTTTGTACTTTTTTGTTAGGCTAGTAGGGCATCTTAGTTTTTATGATAGTGCTAATCTTAACTTTTCTTAATATTCTTATAGGTTTTTCTCTTCATAGGTTGGTAGGTCTAGATAGTATTTTATAACTATAAATTAAATGTTATGTGAGAACCAGTACTGACTTATTAATATATTAAAACCCTTTTTATCAGTTAGTCTATATTCTTAGTATTTAATTGGAATATAAAATGCAAAGAACATCTTTCTAGTGATTTAACTATAATTTATTAGTACAGTATAAGCTAAAATATAAATCATGTACTAAAATAATGAGAATGTTAAAATTGTTTTATGAAGACTGTTTACTGTGTATATGCTTATATATATGTGGATACATGTTTGTAGCTTTGATGCAGTTACATAAGACGTGTGCTATTAAACCTAAATATTTTAGAAAAGTTATTTTGTACTTTGTAATAGAAAAATAGGTTTTCTTAATTTATTTATAATGATATTTTAAAATTTGTACTAGTTACATAAGTAATGTTATAAATTATTGCGTGATATTGTAATCATAAAATATTATGTTGCTTACACAGTAAAAAACAAAACAAAAACTTAAATGTAGAAGTTGCACAATAGCAAATTTCTGGTAATCAGATATTTTAAAAATTGTTATTTTACTTTTTTATATAAAAAAAACATAAATTCAAATCACTACTAAACCACAATGTTTCCAAAAAATAATTGCCAATATGTAAAATTTTGAAAAACCAAATACAATTGAGTAAATGGATGACGTTGTATTTTTATTTAAGGCTTTAAATTTTACTCTTTTCCTCTATCAAGTACATAATTTTCAAAAAAATATGAAAAAGTTCTGTAATGTAAAATATTATGAAATATTATTTTACCTGAATATTCTGTCATGTGACTTAATTTTTAAAGCTCTATTTATTAAGATGTGTTTCAGGAAATTATAATTACAAGTAAAAAAGGTGTTATAAGTATAATATATACAAGTATTGTTTCTTGAAGATATTGTTTTTAACATTTTAATGTTATTGTTTACTCAATGACTTTAAACGACTGATGATGAGATTATAGTTCTGAAATGCATCTTAAGACAGCTTTTAAAAATGAAATCACACTAAGGACTATCCAAGTAAAAAAAAAATTTATATTATTACCTAATAAGAACTATTTCACACTTAATGAAAGTGATTTGGATACCAAAAAACACGAAGTTAAAAAACAAATTGTTATTAGTAGCATTGATATTTTACAATTAATTGATCTTGTTTATACTAGACAATTTGAATTCGTGGTATTGTATATGGAATTAAATGTTCTCATTCTAAATTAATTTAGCAAGTTATATGTTGAATATGCCCAAAAACATTTCTTTTTTCCCCTTGTTGTTTAAAGGCAAAAAACCTCTTTAGAGACTTTATGTGATAAATATTTCTTTACATCCCACATTTTATCTATTAACATATTGTTGACAGCAATTCCTAATTTTCTGTTAATTGAAAATTTGTTTTAAAATAATTTTTTTTACTAAGATTATAGGCCCTAATCGAAAATTTTCTCCCTCCCTCCAAAAAAACTTTCTTAGAACAAGTTGTTTAATACAATTTTATAGTAATCTCATACTTTGTTGGTGTTTTAAACATATTTGGTGATGAGATGGACGCTCATACTTATGGACGTACGCTCATGGACGTACATATTTTAAAATTAACATAGATCTAAACTATTTTGAAACAAAATTTCTAAAGATACATTTTTCTAATATTAAAGGCATTGCATATGGAGAATCTGAGTTTCATAGCATTTGACTGGAAAAATGAAGAAAAGATGCACAAACTTAATCTAAAGTACATATTTAAAACACTGAAACCCCTACAACAAGTTTGGTACAATAACACACACACACACACTAATAAAATAAAATAAAATAAAATATTTATTTGCCCTATGATGTACATTTCAATTACCAAGTTACCATCATCGGAGTGATCTGAAATAATACAAACAAAATATAAAATTTTAAAAACTAAACTGCCATATTCTCCGCTCCACCCTACATCAGGTGGTTCGGCTTATCAAAGTAGAACCACGTCAATGACCTAGGTGAAAGAGGCTAACAGTACATATTCCTGTCCTTGGGAAACCCGGAGGTTGAATAATCTGACAAAAAATTTACAGATAACAAAATATGTTAAAACTACTTCATATACCAATCATAGCATGTACATTATAACAAAAACTATAGTGAATCGAAAAGCCTAATATGTCGTCAAGATTTTCCTAGGTTTTAACAAAGAGAATAAACTTGAATTAGGAATAGGATCCTTATCTGAGTTAAGTAATAAGTAAAACCAAACGTAACATAATCAGTCCAATGGTTTCTAAGATATCAATGCTAATGAATATATATAGATTTTGTTTAGATACATATATGGTATTAGCATTTTGTAAAAAAACTTTTTGCAAATTTTTTTAATTTAATTTTGTTTGAGTTTCAATAATGAGATTGACCTGGAACCAAGTAAAAATTTATAATAAATTCTCCAGAAAACAAAATAAATGATTGTAGGAAAAAGTTTTATTGTGTGTATGTGTGTGTCTGGTATGACAATAACTTTCAAACTTGTTGTCTCAATGTAAATACTTTTGTCGAATTTGAATACCAGCAAAGTCATTAAAAACGGATATAAAATACTGTTAAAGCTATATAAATTCATTAAAAATTTATTTTCTTATACAGCATATTTGTACTTATGTTTATTGTAGTCAGAAAGTGCACATAAAATTTGCTAAACCAAAGTTTGTTGACATTTTAAAAATCAATTTCAATATTTGTAAATTAAACAAAGACAAATTTTTCAATTTTATATAATTATGTTGTGTGACTACACAAGTGAATGGTTTTCAACATGATTGAATGATAACCACATCTTGAGTTCACATTCCTAAAAATAGTAGTTTTGTAAAAACTATCGACATTTTAAATCTACAGGTTTTATTGTAGAGCTGGAAACTCATTAATCCTTTTACATTCTCAATATATGTTACATTGTTCACAGAAAATAATGTAATGAAATAAAACTAATTAAAAAACAAAAGATTAGGCACCTAATTTAAGATAACTGTTTTGAAGGCAATAAGTCAAATATTCATATCAATAAACATTACAAAAAAAAAGGATTGTAATGTTACATCAATGGGCGAAATTTCACAAATTAAAAAAAATAATTCAAAGTGACAACTAAAATTTGGATTTTTACTTTCTCACTCTGCTTAATTTAAAGCGATAGAAACTTATCAATGTTGACATTTTATTAAAAATACCCAATATACCAATAAACCATTGCAAGAATCATAACACATTTTCAGTGGTATAGGCTAAATATGTGAAGTCATAATAGCAATGTTACATGGTATATTATATGCAACCAGAAGACTCACATGCTATAATAAAATAATGTAAATATTATACATAATAATTATAACATGCTAAAATCACTAATACAACTTAATGCTAATATATGGATTATATAAAAATACAAGAAATTTAGATGAATTTTCAATAGTTTCAAATTTTAACATGGGACATCCATGAGAGATGTTGTTGGCTTTCATACTCGAATGGATATTAACATGTTTGATTTTTCCACCAACCTTCATTTAGTTCTTACAATTTATAGGAAAATAATCTTAGTATCGGAATAATATTTGTTTTTGTGTTCTGAAGATATAAAAAAATTGTATGTTTTTGATTGAATTATATTTTCTTGCTCAGCTACAGGCTTGCTCTACAGGACGTTCAATGGAACAAGCAACTGTTGGAAAAGACCCATTAAATTAGTAAGCTATTGCAAAAGAAAGGATAATGTTTCGTGATGAGGTATTCTTCTGTTTGAAAATCTTCGTTCATATTCGTTTTACAGTCCGGGTATTTTCATTACTAAAACCGTAAACAAAAACAATATATACATATTCTTCATTTGAAAATTGAATGAAATCTCAATTACTTTAAATTTTATTAATTTTTAAATGAGAGGATTTTTTAATTAACTTATTATTAATCAAATTTCAAACAAAAAACACATACACACACAAATCTTAGCTTAGCTGATAAATTAATTATGATAAACAGTGTACAGTAATTAACGTAGATCTTACTGTTTTATAAATTAATTGTTGATCATTATGATTTCAATTCAGATTTTGTTTCTGAATACTAGGCATGCGTTGTTGACAACTTTAGTCAATAACTCGATTATCCTTTAAGCTAAATAAAAAATGTTAAAACATTTTATTCGTTGTTGAAAAGGAAATTATTTTGTCTCTTGTCATTTTTTTAAAAGTTAACAGTTTTCAAGTTTTTGTTGTTAGAATTTTTAAAAGCTGCCATTTTGAAGCTATAAAAAATAAAGTTTTTGTTTTGGTGCATGATTTAAATAAATAAATAAATGATTTAAATAAAAGGTACAAAATAGATGTGTATGTCAAATTTGAACTCAATATGTTATCTACTTTCAAAGTTACAGTGTTTTAAACAAAAAAAGACAAAATGATGGATTGTCAGGAAACGTAGCATTTTCAGCCCTATTTTTATACAAACTTTTTCATTAGTTTGGTCTACGTATGAAAAGGTACTTATTTCACTTGTGAAATATGTCGATTTCCTCCTGGAACACGCTATATAGTTACTCAACATTGTTATATTTTTTTTTCTGAAGTTGCTGTTGCTTAAAGCTCATATGCTCTTCCTATAAGACAAATGTTCAACTTAATTAAGCAAAACATTGTTACAACATACATTGCATAGAGTAAATATTCTAATTGGAAAAAATAAACCATAAAGGTCTAAAGAATCTCATAAATTATTTTGTACATGCTATTTATCTATCGTTGTTACTCAACAGAGACATTATGAGCAAAGACAATGCTTTAGTAACATTTCTTGTTAATATATGCACAAATATGAGACCTATTAGGGTTGTATTACCAACGCGAGACTCATTGTATGTAAAATTAAAATTCAAAGATTTTATAACTCTATGTCCAACCGGCCTGGTTAAGTAGGATGATGATGCCCACAAATTTGTGTATTTGGACCACTAGTACATATCTACCACTTATTGTTATTGCCCCCCTGAATAACTTTGTATATATAATATTTTTTTAGAAGAAATCAAAGTGAGTGTTTTGTAATAAATAATACCATAAAAGAATTAAAAGGTAAATTAAATCGCACAAATAAATAACTCAAAATTGTAGTAGACCCCTGAGTATATCAAATATTTTTCTAAAAGATAATTATTTTCACTTTGACATGAGACATGCAAACCAGTAAAAAGATGAATAATTAAACAAAATTGCAAAGAAATCATAGGGATTTTAAGGAGAGATGGGTAAAAGTCTAAAAATAGTCTTGATTTATGCTTTTTATCATTCCAGTGGTATACACAGGATTTTATTTCATGAGAAACTAGATTATTATTTTGTTAACAGAAAACAACAAATTATAATTTATGATCATGTTTGTCAAGAAGTCTGCAGGTGGAGTATGGAAGCTTTCTGTCCGAGGAATTTGGTTAATGTCTAAATAAGGTCTGAATATGATATTTTTAATCCATTATTAGTCATTTTAAATCTCATCATTAAAATAAATTAATTAAAAATTAATGAATAACTAAGGATTGTTAGGATTTTTTTTTATGCAGAGTTTATTCGTTTCATAAATTTACATTTCGCTTGGTTTTTACATTGAACTTCGGGTAGCTTCAATTAGTTTACTAAATATTGGAAAATAACTAATTATCGGTCTTGTGTTGCATTGTGTAACTACATATATACAACCCAAATGTGGTTTCCTTAATTGCACATTTGTAGAATTTTTCACACACAGATTAAGTAGCTTTGAATAAAAACACATATAAACAAATTTACCTATATGTATATACCTAATTTGCTTTTATCTATATATATATAATTTTTGCAATAACTGTTCACTATTTGACTCTTTTATACAATTCTTTTGATATATTAAAATATGGTATTAATTACAAAATTTATCATAAATTAATGCTGACTGATTATACATGCAGCAATATATATATATATATATATATATATATATATATATATATATATATATATATAAAATCTTTGCAATAACTGTTCACTATTTGACTCTTTTATACAATTCGTTTGATATATTAAATTATGTTATTACAGTGTAATTACACAATTTATCATAAATTAATGCTGACTGATCAATCATGCAGCAAAATATATCTACCGGCTCATATGTATTTTATTGTAAAAGCCATTATATACTTTAAAAAAAATTATAGTTAAAGTACATATTAATAAATTATTTTAACAATCATCTTATTCCTTTAAAAATATTGAACAAAACTTGTGCAAAATTTGTAATTAATAATTAATGAGAAACTTCAATTTCCACAATAGGAAAACATTTCAAAAAGCATGTTTTAACAACTAAGTAATCAACTTCATTTGAAATCAACCAAAAATCCCTTTCTTTTCCCCTTTTTCTTGCAAGATGGAAACTCTTAATAGACTTTTACATAACGAGAATAATGTGAGGTTCTTACTCACTAAAAACTACTTCACTTCCTGGTTTCACACCTGTTAGTTTGCTATTGTGTAGGACAAGAGGTCAGGAATGGTTTTCTCCATTTGCCAAGCTAATAGGAGCTTTCCATAGATTTGTCATAAAATTGAATAAAATGAACTCTATCATATTATTAGAGATATTAAAAATTTGATTCAAAAATTTACTAGTCAGGAAAACCTTGTGACATATCATGAAGGAACTTAGGTTATATACAGAGAACTAATCATGGGACTCGAATAATTCAGTATGGGGTGTATCATGGATGGTGGAAGACAAAGTCACCTTTCAAATACCTTGTTAGTTTGTTAAGTGGAAGACTATGCATTAGTTGCAACATTTTCTTCTGCTGTCTATTCAAAAATTAAATGAGCAAGCAAAAATGGTGTGTTACTGCCTGTTGATAGATGTATCTGCAACGGAAAGGATGTTAATAAAGGGACATGAAATATCTTCTGTTGACTATATAAAGGAAAATCTGAAATTGGATTGCAGTAGGTCGTGTTTCATACAACTGTGTTGAGACCATCTGAGACAGAACTGATTTGCAGATGATTATAAGGAGTAAATCTTGTATTGAAATTATAATGTATTTAACATTATAAGCTCATTGGTAGTTCAAGGTCAGTTATATGTTAGGAAAGGGACATGGCTGTCTGTGATTATCAAGTTCTGCTACAGTTCCCCAGTGACGAGATATTGTTTATGTGGGTGAGTGTAATGGTTTAAAGCTAGTTGTTGAAAATGAGTTGTGTAAAAGTAACACATATCAGTCAGTTACTATTCTCAGAATCTTGTTTTGAAATAGTTGCACTTTGATTGTGAGTAACAGGTTGTACTGACAGGTGTAGTGTGGGTAAAAATATTCTGAATATATATCGGTTTCCCAAAATAAATGAACACTAAATGCTGGTAAAACTTTATATATATATATATATATATATATATATATATATATATATATTCTCCTTTTCAGTTTAGATTTGAGCAATCTTTGGAATATAATATGCTGGATTGCAGTGGCAGTTCAAAGTTCATGTAATAGTTATATAATTTATCAGCGTAATCAAACAAAGTATTTGTTGATTGTTTTTTCCTTTTGGTCATATTTCTGAAGTTCTATTAGCCTCTGGCACTTTGGCTATAAGAGGTGCTCCCCTTACTTGTTCACCTTATACAAGGTGTTGATTTTGTGCAAGGTGTTCTTGTCAAAATTTATATCTGGTTGCTGAGGTCCAATGATTGTCCTTCTTTTAGACTCCAGGACCTCCAAATGAAACAAAATGTGTACTGTGGTCTCAGGTACGAGACAGCAAAGACGACTTTGTAGTTGTCCCACCTTTGTCAGCATAGGATCTGGTCCCGAGAGAAGAAGTCCCAATCTCTGGCCAGGAAATTGTCTCCATTGTTCGATGTGCTCTTCCTTGGCCTATTTTCTTATTGCTCGTCTTGCCTTTGAATGACTGAACCCGCAAGTGGGTTCTGGTCCCACAAGCCAGCCAGCGGCCCGTTTCTATTGCCAACAGATCCACCCTCTCATTACCCTCGATCCCGCAATGGCCAAGTACCCATCACAAGTGCACCATATTGACAGTGCACAGGACACATAGGGAACGGAGAGAATCCCATACCAATTGGTTGATTGTTTATCTAGGATTTATTGTTGATGAAAAACTTTCTTTGGAACCACATTTTAAAGCACAAAAACATATATGTATGTGTTTTTAAAATGTTTTTATAATTTGAAAGCTGTGTGGCTTAAATTTGTTTGAGTCATGGATATTTTGCTTTCATTCTTTTAAAAATTAATTTTGTTATTTCGTGCTGGAAAATTACTTACATTCCTTGTTTGGTTTTGCATCTTTTACATATTGGAGAGTCCACTAAATGGAAGCAATACAAATATTATTCAGCAATTACATGATCTGTTCATGCTCTAGATATAAAAGTCAGTGTGGTTCTGTACAAATATTTTTATAATCTAGGTCATTTGGTGCCTGTTGTATGTCATACAGATTTCTAATAATGGTTGAAACTTGTCAGCACTCTGCCCAAATTTTCTTATGCTTGTGCTTAGCTTGGTTTATATATAACCCTAGAATATCAGTTTTTTTAATGGTTTAGGTTTTGAGCAGAATGTGGTTTTAGCAAGTTAACCTGGTATCTTATTTCCCGTTATATTCCAATGACTTGGAATCCACTGCAAACATATTTCTTTCTTCAAGTGTTGAAGGAAGTGTTGAATACTTTGAATATAATAGAAATAGGCTGATGGTTTGTATGACAAGATATTTTCTATTTATTCTATCTCATGCTCTCATGCACTATTGCAGCCAAGGAAAACAACATCAAAAGTTACCAAACTAAGGGATTTTTCTCAAAACCAATCTATTGCAAATAATGTAAATAGATGTAATTCTTATCCTAATAAGACTAAAGATTATTATCTGGCATATCAAAGACAAAAATATGAACTAAAGGTAGATAAACTGTGCAAAAGAGGTAGAGAGATTTATAAAAGAATTGTGGTGTGGTTTACAAGGAGGTCTGAAGCTGTACCTTAGCTAGACAGTTAAAAGAGAAGTAAAAAAACAAAACAAAAACAAACGAATACCATATATTCGTGGGAACAGAAGATTAGGCTGATTATCAGAGAAATCATTGACAAATTGCTCCTACATCTCAAAATAAAGTTCAACAGACAATTAACATCCTTCACTGGAACACAAGACACCTGTGACAAAAAGTACCTGAACTGGAACAAGAGATTAACGAATGTAAAGTAAAGATTGCCTGTATTTATAAATCACCATTAAATATTGGATATCCTACTTCCAAAATTTTATAGGCTTACACTTTTAATCCCTTTCGACCCAGCAGACAAGGAGTTGGAGAGTTGCAATATTACTGCATAATTTATTGCTTATAGTAAAAAAATGGTAAAATTCAGGATGGAATAGAAATCATAACTACAAGGATTCGACTACGGAATGATCTTGAAGATGGTATTGTAAACGTTTACATACCCCCAGACTTCAATGTATATGAGGTACTTTGTTAAAAATATAAAACGTGCATTTAATATTCAGAAAGCAATATATTAGGTGTTTCTGTTTAAAAAAGATCACAATATACATTCATTTCCACTTATTCTATCATTCCTCAATCTTCCTTTGAGAAATAAAAAACATGAAGTATGTAAACAAATATCAATGAAGTAGTATTAATGAGGCAAAGTGAGTTATATGAGGCAAAGTGTATAAAGTATAAAAGGAATTATTGAACAGAGTTTTTAAATTAACAAAGAATTGAAATCAGCCTTGGCCCACCGTTAACAATATTATAATTTATTATATGAATAAAATATTTCCCAAGCATGTAACATTCCTGCATCTTTTACATAATAATTGTAGTTCAACACGGTTTAAATGTACATATGTACGGTTCTGGTATAACCTACTTTTAGCAAGTAGGTTTTTTAAGAGTTTGGATGTTGATTGCAAAGTCTATTGAGGATAACAACTTTACTCTCCAATTATTGTAGTTTACTCCTCTATTAATTGTAGTCTTACATATTCATTTTTACTTTCTCACATAACCTAGTACGGAGTAAGTTATGCGGTAAGAAAATATCCATGTTGTAAACGTGAGTCTACAATATTTGTTTTAATATCTTCTGAGTCAAGAAATTAGCTGATCTTTGTTTGTCATTTTAATTTCATATAGCATGTTACAGTCCAGTGAATGGACTGATTTTTTTTTGTACGAATACATATATCTCCAGGCACTTTTTATTTTTTTTAACTAAACATTTTAATGTACCTGCTATAAATACAAAATTTTCTTCTAAATTGGTTCTAACGATTATAAAACAATTTTAAAATGTAGGCTGAAATTAATTAAAATATATTTGTCTTAATCTTTCTAAAAAATGTTGTTTTAGTAGTTTTCGGTAAAAAGTTAAAATTAATTATAGACACCAATAGGTTCGTTTGTTTTTGTTTTTTAATTACTGCCAAATTATAATTTTCTCTACTTGTGGTTTGAAATCCACATTGTGGTTTGGGGGTCATATGATTTTTTTTTTCACCAATATTAGATCGAATCGCACAGACCGATTGAAATATTTGATTCTTCTAAGAAGGAGTGTATGATTTGTTAAACCAATAACTCGTTAACTTACTTTTTTTAGTAAAGTATGAATAATTTTTGTTTGCTTAGTCTTTGGTTTTGTGAAATGTATAAAAGGTTGGTAGGCCTATATTATTAGAGCACGTTTTTATTATATGTATTTTATTAACATTTTATAAGTTTAATCAGTGATGCTAACACTCATGAGAAGTAATTATGTAAAATAAAGAATATCTTTAACGAATTATAATAAACTATTCAAAATATAAATTATAATTTAAAATGATAAGATAGAAAAAGGAAATTTTGTAGAATCTGTGTACTCTTTCATCACCTCATCATGTGCCCTCGGTCTTTGGACTTTGGATAACATGATGCATACTGTAGAGCATTGATAAGTAGGTTCAATTATTTATTATTTGTTGCTCTTGATTATATGTTTTGCTTTTACAGTCTGACGAATTGAGTTAATAATTTACCTTATAGGTCTTAATTGTCCTGGGGTTAGGTATTCAATTAAAATTGTGATTAAATTCAGTGTTATAATGAACAAAAAAACTTTTTAAAACTTTTAGAAGCCGAGCCATCCTGGTATCTTCTTACCTAGTTCTGTGACTATGGTATATGATCAAAACGTTTTGGAAATTCTGAAAAAGTGCAAAAGTTTAAAACCCCTAAAGATGCAATGTTGAAAAATTAAAAAATCGTTTTAAACCAATAATAATATTCGTCACTATCTCACCAAGCATGTTTCTATTCTTCCTTTTAAAGCGAATTTTAATAAATCGCTATTACCTAGTCCCCCCCCCCACCAACCCACCCATCCACCTATTCCTTCCTTATGTGAGATAAGTTGGTATACAAGGTTTGTAAAAAGTAAGTTGGTCTAAAAAGGTTTATTTGGTTTTTATGATTTTTTCAAATTGAAGATATTTATCTCATAAACTTGTGTGTTTGATTATATTGAAGTTTTTAATGGCGGTGGTAATGGATTATTGTTTTACGTAAGATTTGACACACTGAGTTAAATCGTTAACCTTTACTCATCAAAATTGATATGAAATCGGTGTCGGCGTTTATATTAAGAAGAAAGCAATAGCTATAATTCTTTATTAGAAAATAGTCCAAAACATAGGTTATTTATCAGCCTAAAATAATAATATTTGCAATGAAGCATTTTACTTACAATTGGCGTCATTACTTCGTCCTATGCTCTGTTGATGTCTGCAGCATGTTATGATTCATCACAATAAGTTGAGTTTTAAACGAATATGAGCTATTAACAATTGAAATGCGGCTTCCAATTTACGACATTTAACAAAGTAGATGTTTACATAAAAAAAAGTAGAATATGGTTAATAACTTCACTGTATTAGTTTTGAAAAATAATTGATGTTTTTTGATGTGTTAATTCTTTTGTTTACAAATTAATCTAAATTATACATTTTAGAAACTCTATGGTGCTGGAAAATATTTTTACAAGAGATCTGTCGAACTGATTTGAATAAAATTTTAGTATATTTAAATGCTTAGCAGTGAAATATAGGCGTAAAATATCAAAACTTACTTAAGAAATAGTTCTATAGATTTTATTGATATTTTTTCTAAACGCTAGACAAAGGTTCATGGAAATTTGTGATAAATTGTAAGCCTAGCAGTTTAGACTTGGTGAAACTTCTTCAAACCCTTAAAATTCTTATAGAATTATAGAGGGTGATTCAAAATTACACGGTAATATTTCAGGAATAGATTCTAGGGGTAAAATTACGAAAAATCTACATGTCCGAAAATACTTCGTTTTCTAATTAGCAGGACTAGCGAAGTAATTCGCCCTTATTTGTGCTTCAAGAGTGAAATGAAGACGTACTGTAATTCTTAGAATCCAAATTAAGGAACCAATTTGGTTATTTTATGTTTTTAACCTAAAAAATAGAATAAATCAGGTTGGAATAAATGTAAAAATGTAATAAACCTAAAAAATGTAATGTATGACCATTAATTTCCGAGAAAACATTTATATAAAAATTCTTGTAAAAAAAATATATATATAAAAAAAATAATAATAAAAAAATAGCATTGTTAAATAAAATATCTCCCCATAAAACAAATTTGGAAGATATTTGTATCATATTTGGAACAAATGTGTAAGTTTTGTCTTGTAGCAGGTATTTTTATAAAGAAAAAAATTCTGAGGCAATTGATCTAAATAAAATCAATACAAAACAAATGCAAGTTAAAGAAATTTGGTTCTTATTGAAAACACAACAAAGAAAAATGTAGTCAGTTTCATTTGAAAAAGAATATAAAAAAAATTGTCTTCTTAATGCTATTAAATTAATGTAACTTGGATTTGTTTTCTATTGACTTTATTTACATTAATTTTCAGATTAAATCCTCTACAAGTTGTTCAAAAGTTGTATGGTTTTAACAATGTTATTTAACGCCAAACCTAAAAAAATTGTTTTTCGACTCCAAAGTTTTTTTATATTACACCAGATTTCTTGGATATAACTGTATGTGAAACTTATTTAATTAAATTTTGCAGATCAAAAAACATATAATACCACCATGTTTTCATATGAGAATCGGTTCTAGAAGTATTGCTGTGCAATTTTGAATCAATCTGTATAAACGAAGTACCAGTAGATGTAGGCTGATTTGGAAGTTTTATAGTGGGTCATCAACTAAATTGATGTTGAGTTTTTCTTATTTTAACTCTTAGAATCGGTTCTAGAAGTATTGCTGTGCAATTTTGAACCAATCTGTATAAACGAAGTACCAGTAGCTGTAGGCTGATTTGGAAGTTTTATAGTGGGTCATCAACTAAATTGATGTTGAGTTTTTCTTATTTTAACTCTTAGAATCGGTTCTAGAAGTATTGCTGTGCAATTTTGAATCAATCTGTATAAACGAAGTACCAGTAGCTGTAGGCTGATTTGGAAGTTTTATAGTGGGTCATCGACTAAATTGATGTTGAGTTTTTCTTATTTTAACTCTTAGAATCGGTTCTAGAAGTATTGCTGTGCAATTTTGAATCAATCTGTATAAACGAAGTACCAGTAGCTGTAGGCTGATTTGGAAGTTTTATAGTGGGTCATCAACTAAATTGATGTTGAGTTTTTCTTATTTTAACTCTTAGAATCGGTTCTAGAAGTATTGCTGTGCAATTTTGAATCAATCTGTATAAACGAAGTACCAGTAGCTGTAGGCTGATTTGGAAGTTTTATAGTGGGTCATCGACTAAATTGATGTTGAGTTTTTCTTATTTTAACTCTTAGAATCGGTTCTAGAAGTATTGCTGTGCAATTTTGAATCAATCTGTATAAACGAAGTACCAGTAGCTGTAGGCTGATTTGGAAGTTTTATAGTGGGTCATCAACTAAATTGATGTTGAGTTTTTCTTATTTTAACTCTTAGAATCGGTTCTAGAAGTATTGCTGTGCAATTTTGAATCAATCTGTATAAACGAAGTACCAGTAGCTGTAGGCTGATTTGGAAGTTTTATAGTGGGTCATCGACTAAATTGATGTTGAGTTTTTCTTATTTTAACTCTTAGAATCGGTTCTAGAAGTATTGCTGTGCAATTTTGAATCAATCTGTATAAACGAAGTACCAGTAGCTGTAGGCTGATTTGGAAGTTTTATAGTGGGTCATCAACTAAATTGATGTTGAGTTTTTCTTATTTTAACTCTTAGAATCGGTTCTAGAAGTATTGCTGTGCAATTTTGAATCACTCTGTATAAACGAAGTACCAGCAGCTGTAGGCTGATTTGGAAGTTTTATAGTGGGTCATAAACTAAATTGATGTTGAGTTTTTCTTGGAAATATCCGTTTTGAGATCCTTTAAAATCCCAGAAAGTGGTCTTTGGATTAATCTGCCGTCTGTGCAGCACTTTAGATTAGATTAGATTAAATGGAGTGGTTACGGGGTTGGGACGAGTGGATTCATTTTAATTTCATATTTTGTCTTATCTCCTGACTTTTATTAATTAAAACTTGGAAATATTCGCCGTAAGGAAACAAACACAAAATTTTAGATTGACTTCAAAGGCCGTCGTGTTAAATTTAATATTTTCCAAATACTTGACAACTTTAATTTTCACATTGCTTTTTTGTTCGGTTAGTCACTTAGTGGGTGTGAAATGGCTTTTTTTTTTAATTTGCCAAAATATCGCATTCGTTCTAATACTTTTGAAATCTATCAAACAATGATGAAAATTGATACCAAACACGACCTAATTACTTTGAAAAATAAGTAAGTGAATTGTAACAAGAAATTATTAATATTTGTAGGAGTGTTTTTTTAATTTTAAACAAATACTATTCTTTAACTTATGTTTAAGAGTAAATATATTTACACACATATATATATATATATGTATATATATTTATATATATAGACCTATATATATATTATATATTATATATATATCCAATTATAATTACTGAACATCTCCATATAGTTAAGAAAAAAATTAGACTTGATTTAAACTTTAAAACTTGATTTAAACAAATTACTATTGACAGATTTATAAGACAAGCTAATAAAACGTAGACTCTATGTATTTATAATATATAAATATAATTTAAAATATCTTTTTTTTATAATGTTACAAAGAGGGGAAATTCTTTCCATAGCGCCATTATGATACATACCAAGGCCTACCATACAATGTAGATCATCTATATTGCAATGTCCAAAATGGAAAATACAGTAAATTACATTTTTTGTTCATAAATCATATGTTATGGCGATATGGTGACGAAGTACTTGGTTTTGTAGAAAGGTGTGTGAGATGTGAATGCTGTGTTTTTATGCAGTTATTTTTTAAAATTAGAAAGGATTTGTTTTGTTTAAAAAAGATAATTAAATGTACACTCATTAGTTGAATGATTCGTTATATGAAGTGGAGGAGGTGATGAAAAAATAGACAATGATTGCATGAGGTCAATTTAATAAGATTAATTAATTGTTCAAAGTATCATCTAAAAAAAAAATATTTTTTACGAGCACGTTATTTTTAATCTTGTTATATATATACAGAAAGGAGAACCGCTTTGGTAATTTTATGTTAGTAAGAAAAAATATTCCCAAGTATTAAGAATTGAATGTCGTTTTTGAAGCCATAGTAGGTACGTTTAAAAAAATATCCGCAATCGTATAAACGTGAAACCAAAGTAGAAACAAAAAATAACTGTTCGTCACTTTAAAAAAAATGACGATACAGGAGTAATATTCGTTAAAATGAACTATGTGCAAATCAAAAGGTCAAATATACAAGCGATATATATTATTTATTCTTGTTATTTAAAGGCGAAGAAAAAACTATCTTAGTTATCACGGTCAAATTTAAGAGAATCTTTAACTTATTCAGACTTTTTGAGAAAAAAAAAAAAAAAAAAACAACCAAAATTGCACTTACGGCGATTACGGTTCATTTTCATCTGAACCGTAGTTTTTGTATACGTAATACTGGATACATTGGTATAGTTTCTAAATCTTTACATTCTGTACAGTTTTATCGATATCATATTCTAATTTCTACCAAATTTTGTGTACACAATGGTTTTGTTAAATGTTTCGTACCGAACAAATCTGAAATTCTTTTTTTTTTATGATATTAACTTTTTACAGGTAATAAAGAAAGTTATAAAACCAGATTCCCTGATTAAGTTTCCTATATTTTTGTTAAACTGGGTGAAAAATTATGAAATAGTCAATGGTTGTAAAAATATCAATGTCTTGAAAATATACATTCGTAAAAGTTAAAGACAAAAAAATTGGGCGTGAGTAACTCGATATTGTTAATTTTGTATATTTTTGTCTAGTTTCAGGTTCGATTAGGTTAGGTTAGGTTAAGGTGTAGTTTTGATACTTTTTTCATTAGAATCTTATTTCAGTTATTTTTTTAAATAAAATGGTAATTTCGTTTCAGGCCCTGACCATTTTTAATGATTGCGTATGTCCGGACGTTATTTTGTATTTTATAAATTTGTGCTTTTCTCCAAAGCAAACACGGTTATATATATTTTCATGTCATTTTTACAAATCTCTATTATTTTTTTAAAGATCACCCATACTACGATATTCATGCAATAACATTATATGTGCCATTAAGCGCTCCTAAAAACTTTGTTATGAAAAGATAAGGAATTATTTTGCATATTTTGATAAAAATCAGCGTTTCCATAAATATTGACGTCAACAAAAAAATTGTTGTTTTACTTTTTCACATATCCGCAGTAGTGTACGGTATATAGAAAGTTCTGTGAAGTTGTTCGCTAAAATATCTTTATATGTGTGTTTGTCGTCAATGCAGGGCTCTAAAACTTAAAATAGGACCGATTTGATCAGATTTGGTTTGTGGAAATATTTTTACTTTTCCCCCATTTTTTTGTTAATTCATAAATTTATTTTGGGTAGTAGTCATGAGACAAAATTGAAAAATCAGATTGGATATAGCGATTTTGATTAAATTTTGTTAAAGGTAACCTCTAAGGACGAAAGACATTGGTCGCCATCTCTCCAAAAATTCTGATTTGAGTGTTATCAGTAAAAAACAAAAAGTAGTCCACGGATCTGTTATAAAAGCTTTAATTTGTCCAAATTATCAGTTAGTTTTACCTATGTGAAGGTCAGTGTCCAAATCCAGTGTGCGAGTAAAAGAAATACAACATCATGGAACTTACCCAGCCCAATCAACAATGTAATACAAACAGATCCTCTAAATGTAACGCTCAAAAGTTGGTTAATTGGGCTTTGTAGGAAGCGTTAAATTGTATTGGTAAAACAAGGGTTCGTTTTCCTGTGGGGTAAGTTTGTTTAAAACAGTTGTTACACACGGTTTTTGAACCTCGTAATTGTGTATATCACTTGACGTCGCCTAGGCCTTGTAGATGTGTATATATTAAAGTCTCCACTCGCTTCGCTCGTGTCAGTTCTTGGCCCTCGTGAGCCTCTAAGCTTTCATACAGTATCCTCAGACTAGGAGTGTGTCTGGTGTAATGGGCGTGTCCTCCCATCTACTTGTTTCCCTAACCTGACTTGACGGTACAACCCATTCCAAGAAAATTAGGTACACAAATTACTGGTTAGCTACATTTAATTCTTAAAGTTTAAGTACGAGTTAATTCTTAAAAGTTTAATTTTGCAAACGTTTTACTCTTATTTACACCGATAAAAGAAACGAAAGTAGGGTAGGCGTTTACACAGAAGCATTTGAGGTCTATATTTTTTTATTTGTGTTGTACAGCTGAAAGCAAACGCAACAAACGAAGTGTGGGGGCCGTTCTTTTCCTCTCCACCCCAGACACATTCCTACCTTGAGGATACTGTATATGACAAAGCCTACACTCGCTACGCTTTCTACTCAGTGACTTGATTCTGCCGGATTTTGTAACTATAGGAACATCACGTTTTCTTGGCAGATCAGCGTTGTAAATCACATTTTTGATAATAACTTAGATATTTATCATCGTAGGATAGCTGGGATTGGTGTAATTAACGTGTAGAAGAATTGAAATCTGAACATTTTTATCCAATTTGTGTTTTATAAGTTGAATAACAAATGAGATATGATCAAAAAACTGTTTAAAATGACAGCCATTTTGACATTTTAAATTATATTTTTATGAATTTCAATAGGATTCTTTAGATTCACACAATAGTCATCTCTACCAAGTTTCATGTTCATATCTTAATTTTTGAGGCCGCTATCATGCTTACGTACAACAACGACGAGGACAGACGGCATGTCGAAAAGTCACTTTTTCAGTTTTTCTGAGGTCATAAAACGTGAAGAACACTCAAAAAACGGAGGTCTAAAATTTGGTTGATTACCAAACTTAGCCTAAAGGCTTAGTAATTCATGAAAAGCGCTTTCGATTTCTTCCGGCTTATTACATATTAGTCGTTAGTTTCGTTGCTATGTGCAATTTCAGAGGTAGTGATTTATAATCAATAAAGATATTAGGATAATATATCGGTATTTGTTGTGTAGTTAGGTGAACGCATTGTGCGTGTGCTGAGCTCCGTACCTGGCACACAATACACAACACGCACACGCATTATGTTCCGATACCAACCTAGGCCTAATGTTTCTTATTTACTTGTCTTAATAGCTAACCGATTTATTTTTTGTAAGCTTGGTACTATGTGTTATGGAAATGGTCCACACAATTTCACTATATAAAACCATAGCATAAGCAAACATTCGTCATGAACTAAACTATGTACACGGTTTTATTAATTTCTCCCTCCTCTTGTTCAAAGGAGAAAATCCTCTCGGTTATCATCGGTTTACTTAAAAAGTAAGAAAAGAATATAAAATAAAGACCCCAAGTTCCCGTCTACTACTGTTATAGTGTCAGTGTCGGAAGTGAACAAAAGTTGGTCAAGAGAAACCTGTTAAAAAAAAAGATGAAAGAGAGGTATCTAAGTCAAGACTATTGGAAAAAAAGGTTAGCTCCAGGTAAGGTCTCTGAGGAGTGCCACGTCCGTACCTTATTCAAATATATCAAACAAACGGAAACCCGAATATTTCAAAATCAATCAAAAAAGTAGATGGTTTTTTGAAATGTAAACCCAAAGTATGTGTAAAAGAAAATTATGATTTGTGACTATATTGGAAGTAACGATGCAAAAACATTGCACAAACTTTCTCACACACTTATCAAAATATCAATAACAGCATAATTTATACGTAACCATATTAATCGTATTTTATCGAAATCAAATTTTTAATGACGGCGTTGAAGGTTAATTTTTTTTGTCAATTTTCCTTTACTGTATATTTCTTTTTCTAAAATTTGCCACAATGATATAAGTCATTGGTGTGTCACATTTTATAAAAATTGTATCGAAGTACAGTATCCTCAAGGTAGGAATGTGTCTGGGGTGGAGAGGAAAAGAGGGTCCACAGTTTGTTGCGTTTGCTTTCAGCGGTACAACCCCAATAAAAAAATATAGACCTCAAATGTTTTTGTGTAAACGCCTTCCCTACTTTCGTTTCTTTTATCAGTGCAAATAAGAGTAAGACGTTTACAAAATTAATTTTTTAAGAATTAACTTGTACTTAAACTTTAGGAATTAAATGTAGCTAACCAGTAATTTGTGTACCTATTTTTCTTGGAATGGGTTGTACCGTCAAGTCAGGTTAGGAAAGCAAGTAGAAGGGAGGACACGCAATCTTCACACACATTGTTTGGATTCTTAGAGGCTATATTTCAGACAAATTTACTAAAAATTGTTAAGGTTGATTTTGAGAATTTTTTAAATTTTATTATTTGGTCTTACGGTAGTTACCCCTAAATTTTGATTTTCCAACGATGAAAACACAGCTGAAGATAGTCACAATATGGCTACATACTAAATTTTATCCAAATCGGTTCCCTCGTTTGGGCTGTACACTATTTATTACAGACACCATTTCAAAAATCACGTTTTAGAGCTCAAGTAACCTCAAAACGGATATTTTCGCGAAATATCAACATCGGTTTTTAACTAATCACATAACATAGGCCTACGTGATGAAGGAAAATGAAAAAGGTTGGTGCCAAATTGGTCTTTTTAGTTGAAAAAACACTGAAATACCCGAGTTTTAGAAAATAAGTGATTGTTTAGAGTTGTGGTGTACACGATTAAAGTTTAGAAACGAAATTTTGTTTTCTTTCAGACCATTTTAAAGACAAATCCATAACAAAAATACACCGAATTAAGAGTTTAGTGATAAATGCACAAAAATAGATTGAGTGGGTTGGGTTTAAACAAAGTTCGAACACAGTAATTTTAACTGATTTGATCTCAAACGGAAAAATGCTAAGTTATTTTTAAATTGAAGTGTACACTACAACCCTTTGAAATCAGTACTGTTCATTGGTTTGGGTCATCAGCCTTTACTTTTCAGCAGCATTTTATTAAAATCGCTAGGACCAATTTTGTAATTACTTATTTCCTAAGACGGTGTAATGTTCACTTTTACTTTGTGACCGATAATTCAAAAACCGGTATTTTGAAAGATATTTGACACTATCCGTCATCTGGTTTGTTACATTGGTCTCTTGATCAACTCTTGTTCTTTTCCGACCTTGACTTTAATAAAGTATTCGAGGACTAACTAGGGGGGGGGGGAGGGAGTCTTTATTATATTTTCTTCTTTTTCTTTATAAGGCGTTGATGACCGAGAGGCGTTCTTGTTGATATGATAGTAGTTAAAATGACTTATTCTTCAGGTCACTCTACTTATTTGATTACAGTTTGAAATATTAGTTAACATCTCATTCTTTAGATTAAAGAGAAAGGAGAAGGAAAATAAAAACATATTTTTAAAATATGCAGTTTGTAATGAGGTGATACGGTTGAAGGTTATATTTGTAAATTTTTTTGTACTATAAAAAACAAAACATTGAAGCATATTAGGCATTCAAGATAAATAGGCAAGTTCAAGGCTGAACGGTACAAACACTCAATAACAAAGTCAACTTTAACCAATTAGATTAATGAACATGCATTTAGGTGCAAGGCACAGACAATGTAGGTCGAGAGAGGTTATGATTTAAAGTACATGGGAACAAACAATTATGCATCTAAAATTAAGCCAGATAGTTTTATAGTCGTTTAAAAAGAAAGTATGTTAGCCCTATGTCCTTTGTTTTATTCCACAAGTGTTGTCCATGAGTTGATGATATGTACTTTGTTGATTGGATAAAATCCAGTGGGTAAACAATGCTCTATCGTGCCTCCTTATGTGGGAATGGAAAGATTTAAAACTGTGAAACAGAGTGGCCACTTTTTATAGCGTCTACTAAATCATGCTTAGTATCTGCCGAGCATAGAAAACTATGGTGTTGATTTTTATTAATTATTGCTTGTTTATTTTATAACACACAATGATTAAAACACTTTTTCCCGTTTGGTTTTCAAATATGAGTTTAAGTTAATAACTAATTTTTATACAATTCACATTTGTTTTTTGTGTTCCCACAAACGAACGTAGTTGCGGGGAATCCTTCCTAGGAATTATTTAATATCAATTTTTAGCATATATTACTAGCAGTGTCCGCTGCTCCGCCCACGTGAAAATCGGGCTTTGTGTGTACATCCTTAATTACCTCGGATTTCGCCTGCGTGTACTGCATGTTTTGTATCATTCTGTGATATCGTGATCTATAATGAATGTTTTAGAATGACTAGATTGATGTCTAAAATATCTCGCACATGTAAATAATTGGTCTTATTTTAGGACGTCTGCATTTTCAATAAGTACTTTTATATTATAAATTAATTTTCAACCGAAATCCTAATTTTATTAAAACTATACTTGACGCCCAGTTACTTCTATTAAAATTTTCACTTTAAATAGAAGCTTATGCGTTTAGTATAATTCACCTTATTTATCATTTAGTAGGCCAGTATGTAGGCCTACCTAATTTTCAAATAATACTTTTCCTATTTCAAAATGTGTTTCTAAAACAGAGCGATACACTTAGTCAAATTATAGCTAACAAACTGGAACTATGTATTCACCTCACCAATAGACTCAGTACCAAGGCTTATGTATAGTCAGACAGGCCTAAGAAGGCACTTCGCAGATCGGGTGAAAACGCTGTACTATTCTCGAAGTAAACGTTAGGTCTTCCTCTTACTCGGCTTAGTGCGGTCGAGCTCACAGGGTATTGTTGAGGCATCCCTTACTCACAATGGCAAGCACATGTTAGTGATATATTTATTAGTCCTAGCCCAATACCACTAATGTAGGTTTGATAATCATAAATAAATCAGCAAAACAAATAGTTGTACGAGCTTGTAAAGAGTTGTAAAGTGCCAGGAATTTCGGTAACAAATTTCAATTAAAGCGGTATATTTTTGCTTTCGATAATGAGTCACCTACTAGCATCAACACTACTGTACTGTTTGACATTTCTATCTGTCTCAAAGTTTTAAATTTGTTAAGACATTATCAAAGAAACGTCTTCATTAACAAATAGCTTTATTATAAATATAACATCGTGTTTGGTACCATTTTTCTTGTCTACTTTCGAACTTTTCAAATATGTTTACATAAATTACAAATATTGAGTAAGATAAACAAGTTGTCTGCGTACAAAAGCGACTGTCAGGGGTGCGAGGAGGGCAAGACTCAGGTAGCTGGCGATTCGGAGGCAAAGTCAATGTTTGTGGAACGTTATTTTCCGCCATAATCCACCTCTTCCTCTACTGCCCCGCACCGGGCACAAGTGCCTTCTTAGGGCTGTGTTATTATAGAGGTTACAGCTCAGGCTTCATCTCACATAGTATAATATTGCGAGTCACTTCCACGTTCAACTAAAACAGAG